>JAOQML010022923.1:0-11608 GCA_027568935.1 Erythroxylum urbanii | reverse complement strand
ATGAAATATATGTATGTTTCTGCGCATGATTATGATCACTGCTAAGTTTCACGTTGCATGTGTTGATCAAATGATTTTGAGGTTTTGAGAAGCAGTTGATGTTTATAGTTGTGTATTTCTGACCTAAGATTTTAAATGAATGAGAGCGGTTGAGAAGGTTAATGGTTGCATTAAATAAGGTAGATGCAAAAGAAAAATACAGAGGAAGAATATCCTCTGTGCTAACGTCAGAACACAGAGGGAAGACGTCAGAACACAGAGGCAAGGAGGAATAAAGAGTAGAAGTATCCTCTGTGATGACGTCAGAACACAGAGACAAGGAGGAATAAAGAGTAGAAGTATCCTCTGTGATGACGTCAGAACACAGAGGGTAGGAGGAATAAAGAGTAGAAATATCCTCTAAGATGACGTCAGAACACAGAGGGAAGGAGGAATAAAGAGTAAAAGTATCCTTTGTGATGACGTCAGAACATAAAGGGAAGGAGGAATAAAGAGTAAAAGTATCCTCTGTGCTGACGTCAGAACACAAAGGCAAGGAGGAATATAGAGGAGAAGTATCGTCTGTGCTGACGTTAGAACACAGAGGCAAGGAAGAATAGAGAGGAGAAGTATCGTCTATGATGACGTCAGAACACAGAGGACACGTCATCACATAAAAGATAGAACATAGAGGATAGGCCATGGACGATGAGGGTCAACACAGAAGATAAAAGTCAACTACAAATGATAGAACACAGAGGATAGAACATAGATAACAGGCCAAGGATAATAAGAAGAAGTTAAGAAGTTATATTAGTCGAAGGATATCGTCTGTGTTACTGTACACAGATTCGTCTGTGTTACTGTTCACATATTTCGTCTGTTTTTCTATTCACAAGGATTCGTCTGTGTTACTGTTCATAAACTTCCTCTGTGTTACTATTCATAGACTTCGTCTGTGTTAATGTTCACAAGGATTCGTTTGTGTTACTGTGCATAGACTTCGTCTGTGTTACTGTTCACCATTTCTTTTGGGTTACTGTTTACAGTTTATCTTCTGTCCTATTTTTGACCCTTTAGAAGTTACAATTGGTCTTTGAGGTCTTCATCAAAGTTGTAGCTCTTGAAGTTCTCTTTCAAACTATCTAAAGAAACCCTAAATTGGATGTCTATAGAAAAAGTTATGCTAATAGCCCCGAAGCATGTTCATATGTAAAGTGTGGACTCACCAACGCTATTCCTTGAGGTATTCGGGTTGAAATGGAGCATCGAACAATTCGACTACTTAGCTGTAAGTCGACCATTAACAATCAGAGCAAGAAGATGAATTGATAATGATTAAGGTGTTCTCTATTGAAAATGGCTCAGGTGTCATGATTTTCATCATGAAAGTTAGACTCCGAAAACGGGGTCTGACAGTAGGTTTCCATTTTTGTTTATTAATCTTTGGCCTTTAAGGATAAGAGAGATTAATTTCAACTTTAATCATCTCACCATCCTTATCCAATTTCATGATATCTAGAGTATCAGGGAGTTTGATCTCCTTATTAGCTTCCACGTATATGTGATCATAACACAATCTTTCCATTCTTGCAATTAAAAAGTCGAGACATATAGGCTTCACTAAAGAGATGGCTAAATAACTCAACCCCTCCACTGTCCAATATTCAAGAGCGATGACATGAAAGTTAATCGAAATTGGAAATACATCAATTCCATTCCTATCAAGCTCCAAACCTAGTTTCCATTTTCTCAAGAACATGAATTGCCTTGAAATATGCCAAGGCCCTAACTTCAATACTTCCTGCATACTTTCCTTCGAATTAAACTTAAAAATGAAGCTATCCTCTTCAGTGAGCAAATTTTTCCAACCCTTTTGTTCCTTAATTAGATACTGCCCAATTTTAGGCAAGTGGGAAGGCAGGCCTCTTCCTGTGAAAGAACCCATCAAGGGTAGTGGACCAAGTGGCAACTCTAACTTATAGAAGCTATTTTGGAGGGTTCACTATACCCCTATTGTTTACCTGTTCAAAATAGGTGAGTTTGATTCTTAAAGTGTGGGTTGAAAGTCTAATGCTCTATGACTTAGGTACAAAAGTGTTGACTTCATCAATTGGAGCCCTATTGTTCTTTCTTATAACTTGCTTATAGAGGTAGGAAATCTTCCAATAAAACTATACTGATCTCCTTCTTTTTGTTATTTTGTAGGTTCCTAGTAGAGGTTGTATCTTGGCCACCATTAACCCTATGAGGAGATGGGAGCTCAGATCTGGTGTGCGCCCTAGGGACCTAGATTGAGGCCCCTTTCAATCTCGAAGCCTGTATAGTGTAAGGACTTCTTTACTGTCCAACTACTCTAATTGCCAATTCTCATATTTGTTTAAATATTAATATTCACTCTATTAATGTCTAGTTTTAATATGAATATCATAATTATAATCTCATTATAATTTCATTTGCAAAAAAACATATATTTATTCCATTAAATTTATCTTATATGTTAGTTAATTAAATGAATGCACATAAGATAAAGAATGCATTAACTAATTATGTCACAAATGTTGGACCCCGTTTTCGAAGCCCGGATATCGAATTTAGATACCAATATTTTTACCCAAACACTTGCATTCAAACTAACCCCCCTTTTGGCCCATCTCCATTCTAGCCCAAATATGTCGAGGGATAGCATTGGTGAGTCCCTAACTTTGCATGTAAATATGCTTCGGGTCGATTAGTATAACTTCTTAACTTCTTCTTCTGTGTTTGGCCTATCGTCTGTGTTTTATCGTCTGTCTTTGACTTTTATCGTCTGAGTTTGACCTGCTATCATCTGTGTTTTATCGCCTGCTTTTTTTGTGTCTGTCTCTCATTTGCATCTGCCTTATGACGTGTCATCACAGACAATGCTCTCCCTCTATATTTTCTTTTGCGTCTATGCGTGACGTCAGCACAGACGATTCCTTTCGTCTATGTTTTTCCTTTGCGTCTGTCTGTGATGTCATCACAGACGATACTTTTCTTCTACATTTTCTTTTGCATCTGAACACAATCTCTCCAATTCTAACATGCTATTCTAATACAAACGACATTGGCAATTCCAACAGAGAAGAACATGCACATGTACGTTTTATTCTCCCAATCTTCGAATATAACAAAACCAGACATGGAAGGAATTCAATCTCACCTTCTCATTTTTAAACACAGTCAGAGTTTGTTCCATGTTAATATACACACCAAAACTTAAAAAAAATACAAAAGATGCTCAATGTTGATATGCTGAATAAGCTATCCAAAATCACTAACTTAGTACAAAAGACTCTAGCTATCGTGGAGTTTTCGATGCCTTGAAAGGATCACTGTCGACTTGGTTTGCACCTGAGCGGGGAAGAAAAGGGGTTGAGCTACACAACTCAGTGGCTAATATATTTATAGCCATCAGTAATTAGCACAAATTCAAGCATATATATGCATAGGTACTAAGCAATCCAAATATTCTCAAGTAAGTAGATTAATGCAGAACACATAACATCCAAATACATCATACTTGACAATTTAAATATGCAATGCACAAGTAATTAGCTCGAGGGTTCTATGGAAATAGAATGAAGAAACCGAAGTTTACACCATAAACAGAATGAGTCCTTTTCGGAGCTCATATGCCACAAGCGGGCAGCCGGGAGAAGGCTCTTATCAACGTGCACTTGACGAACAGAATGGTTCCACTCTTGCTCAAACAAAATCACGTATTCATTTAATCATATGCTCAGACTTTTATGCTTGTTTATCTTTTCATTCAAACAAAATGCCATGACTTGTTTCAATGGCATAACTTGATCAAAACTCATAAATCACATGTAATTTCAATAATCACAAAATTCACTAGCAAACAAATTGTACATGGACACACATATAGCAAGAATTTTCCCAATCACACAATAACTATAAATACATTACCCACAAAATTCGCTTGACAATCAAAATTCACTGGTGTCTTTCCTCTTCACCTTGGATTGGACTTTCTTGGTTTCCTATAACAAACCAAGTTCTCATTCAATAGGAAATTCAATTTGAGAACTTATAGAATCAAAAGCATGAAATTGACCCTAGAATACGTAACCCCTACATTTCCCAAGCTCTTTGAGCCAAAAACCCTTCAAAACTCCAAGAGATTAAAACCAAACTTACCTTAAATCTTCACCAAACTATGATTTTTCTTAGCTCTAAAGGAAGCTTTAACCTTCCTCTTCCTTTTTCCCTTCTTGCACAACTTCAAAATCACTCTTTAAGACTAAGAAAAATCACCCTAGCTTAGTTTTCTTTCTCTCCTTTCTTTCTCTTCTTTCATGTTTTTCACTCCTTCCTTCCCCAAAATTTTGTTTTTGTTACACCGTAAAACAAGACAATATTTTTCCTTTGCCCATTATGCCCTTAACGAGTGTTAAAAGTCATTTCTACCCTTCCTTTAATGCTTCTTGGCTTTCTTTACATAGTGACATACCAAAATTGCCCTCATTCCTTCTAATATGCAAGACACTCTTTTCCTCTTCCCTTTTTACCCTTAATGAATGCTAAAAGTCACATTTGCCCTTACACATTCTTGCTACTTTAATCTAATTAGCCAATGTAATAAAATCCTACTAACACAAAAATTTAATTAACTCCAATAATATTTCTATCATGACCTTATAATTCATGCTAAGGAAAAAATTCAAATTCTATGCTTATTCCATAACTATCATGCTTAATTCGACAAAAATATTTCAGGGGCCAACACAAAATCTATAACCAATTGATTTGATGCGGGGCATACATAAAAAATCTCCCACATGTACTAAGTCAATGACTTAAATATCTTATACCATATCATCACATGGTGATCATGTTACTGTTGGGATAATGATTTAGTGAGAGAATTCTGCACAATTTTGTTTAGTGAATACTTGCTTAAATTTTACAACTTTTATCCTAATTATCATCACAATTAAGAGAAATTGTCAAAATACATAATTAAATATTTAATGAAATCTTACCTTCTTTTGCATGCTTAATGGTTCTAATATTTTATAATGCATTATTGTTTCAACAATTCAAACAACTATGCCAAACTCATTAAAGAACTTCTTGATATAAATAATCATTTACACTAAATGGAAAATATATTATGTCTTGATTAACAATTGATGCTATATTGGAATTTTTCCAACTCAAAACAATTATTTTCTAAGTAAAATATACCTTAAATAGGATTTACTTATGTGAAAATAAATTTAATATCTATTTGACCTTTTAACTCAAAAATTAACTCATATGTAGAATATTGATATCTCTAATACTTAATAAATATCTTAAATATTAAACACCTTTAGTACATTACCTATATACCTAAACTAAAATAGATAAACAACTTACATATCTATCTTTATATATCTAGTTCTCATAATTAAGTTATTACATTTTCATATCTAATAAGAGTTATTCTTGGAATATTATATCTTTAACAATTGATAATATAGATTGATGTTTTTTATTAATACCCTGATCCCGTATCTCAGCGATATTTTTATTGAGATGTCTTTTTGAGAAATTTAAAAATTTTCATTGAATAGTTTGAAGTACACCAACTAGTGTTAAGTACATGGACAAACGACATTATGTTCCAACAATGTAAATGGACAAATGACGTCGGCGAGAATTATAACATCTGATGGTTAAACAATGCAAATGGACAAACGACGTCATGTTATAGTAATTGACGCTAACCTAATAAAGCATAACCAACTTCCCCTTTTGCGAATCTGCTAGCCGATACCCAATTAGGGCTGGCAATGGCGAGCTGAAGACAATGCACTGATGACGTCAAGAGGCTCTCCAACCGATTCGCAACCGTGAGCCTTGACATGTATCCTCTACCTTCAGTCCTCTTGCAGGGGCTTGTGCTTTCCATGGACAATAATCCTTTGCATCTTCCCAAGTGGTGAAAAGGCTCAACTCAAGCTTGATCTCTACAATCTCTCACTTAAAAGGATAACTATACTCCCATTAGCTTTCTTATTGACATGATAAATCCATAATTATCTCTGAAAAGAAACTCTTTGGATTCATTATGAAAGTAAATCTTGCACAACTTTTGACTTTCTGATTGTACATCAAATGTATCTACAAAGGTACTAGTTCTATTTGGATGTATTATTATAAGATTTAATCTTCTTCAAACTTCATCTTAATTTTACTACTTATTTTGAGAACTATTATCCTATAATTATTCAAATAAACACTTCAATAGAGTTTGTAAGATGATATCCAACCTTTTGGATACCTCATAGCTTTTTATTATTAGATTTAATTCTAGCTTATTGGATAATATATGTTATAACTAAGCATCACATTATAAAATCATTAACATTGACTCTTTTAAAGTCCTATCATTCTGTATCTAATACGAAAATTTGCTAATTGATTTGATTGGAACTAATGAAGGTAAGTTGCTGTACTGGACATAGTTATATAAGAAATAAATATTATATTATATTTTTAATATTATATTACTATTATGGAATTTTGTTTATGAAAGTACTCATTGGAGAATCTCATTCCCTATAGATAATTGAGAAAATTTAATTCTCATCAAATTGATCTCATCGAAGTATTTCAATATTTACAATGTTTATTTTTTACTTAAATTTAAATACTTTAAACTTTTCATAAAATTTAAATTTATATTTCATTTAATACCTGTAACTTTTTTGCATACAATCACTATAGTTATAATAAAATACAAGTATATATCTTTTTATGAATTAATATTATATGCCATATATATATAAGAATGGTGACATCAATCTTTAGTAAAAGGAAGATGATAGTGTTGTGTTAAATTTAAATTTGATTTCGCTATTCTTCAACCTAACAACTTTCCTTAATTATAACTTTATGATTTTCATTATGTTGATTTAACCAACATGGCATAAAAGGATATTCTTAATTATCTAACTTTGTATTCTTACTACTTATATTAATTATAAGACCCCCTTGATCCAACATGTACAAATTATTTATATAAACTTTAATAAAATACTTTTACTCAACAATATGTTTCTTATTATGCCTTGAACATTATAATAATGTTAGAATCCAAATTTAGTAGCAAATACTCAAAACATGAATTAGAAATATATGTAATCTCTATCATATCTTGTATTGGCAAGAAAGTCTTGCAAGTATTTTCTTCAAATATTGTCATACTATAACAAATGCTTTCAGTTGTAGTTATTATGATTTTAATAGGCTAAATTAAGTAGAACAATTCTATCAAGATATAATACCTTTTAGCTCTATTCTATGTAACTATTTTAATTATACTATCACGATATTGACATCCATCTTACATATTGCCATTAAGGCATGTGATACAATAGTTAATTTTAAAATGTCACCACTTTTTTTCATTTATATAACATTCAAATATCTCTCAAACTTTGTCACCAAAATTCTCAACAGGGATTAGTAGTAATTTTGCATAGTGGACATACAACTTCTTTTTATCCTTTTCTAGAACTCTTTTCAAACCTAATTATATCTAAGAAATTTAGTTTACTAATTCTTAGTATTAATTATACTAGAAAAAGGTGATTTTAACTCCGAACAAGATATGTTGGACACCGTTTACGGAGCCCAATGTTCGAAGTCATCATAAGAAGTGAGCATGTGTATTACTTTGAGGGTTATTTCCATGAACCCGTATTAGCCATATCCTACAAGAGTGGTGTCCCCACACTAGTCAATCACCAAAATCATAATTGACTTCTTCAAAACAATTGTAGCTCCAATTTTTTAGTTTAATTTGAAGCAAAAACTATCTCGATTGCAACTCTATAGAAGAAGTTATGCTTAAAAAGCCAAAGTATATTCATAACCCAGTTATGCTCTCTAAACCGACCCCTCACTATCTTTCCATCAATCCTTTTTATATCAGAGCCAAAAGCTACCAATTTTTTTATGTAGAGATGTTTATATCCTCAATCATATTATACCTATCTTGGGAGAATTGGCATAACTTTCTCTAGAAATCTTTGTATGATTCCATTATTGGAATATTTCAAAGAAGACTTCTAGATCTACAACTTTTATGAAGACACAAAACGAGATTGTGACTCAAAAAGGGTCAAAATTGTAATTTACTATAATTATCCCGTGAATGTCCGTTTTACTGTAGCTGTCCACCTCTCCAATGCTTCCTACATCCATTCTAACATCACACTCACTCATAACCTTCCCATTTTCACTTCTTCTAAAGCAATAACACTTCTTAAACATTCAATTAACAACTTGGGTGCATTAAACTCCCAAAACTCAACTCAAATGATTCATCACATACACAAACTCTCATCATTCACCATAGCTATTATGTACATACCTTATATGCAACATCACCACTTATAATGCTCATATCTCTCAACTCTGATATCCAAAATTTACATACTTTATAGCGTTGGAAAGCTAAGAGTACAACTTTCCATAAGACAATTTTGCCTAGTTCCATCTAGATTGGTATGGTTTTCTCCCTGCATCCAATACACAATTTCCACCCCTATGAAAAGCTTGAAAATGTAATATAAAGACTTTGGAAATCATGAACAAAACATAATGTATATATATTTCATTAACATCAAAACAAATAAGAGTTTTACAACTCTTTAGTGAGCATTTCGAGCCCCCTTACATCATAATCCAAAATACAAAGTTTACAAAAAAACTAGAATCGCTCAAAATGCAACTAAAGCAGTGTTTTACATAATCTAACTTCAAAAAACAAAACATGCAAACTGGAGTGATGCCTTGACTCTTGACTCGATCACTCGATATCTTGTTCATCGCCTGAAGATGGGAAGGAAAGGGTGAGCTTAAAGCTCATGGGTAACAGTCTTATAACCGGTAACAAGTAAAAACCATTAAAAACTCTCATAATCATAGCAAATTTTTATGAAAATCTATAAAACATATATTTCTCAAATTCTCAACTTGTCAAACCAATTCACAGATCATATAAGTCAAGCTTTTATCAAACTTGTCAACACATGTAAACACATAAGCACATCATCATGGTTTGGGTAAGTTTATGAACATGACAAACTACATAATTCCACATAATGGTCCTGAGTAGTCGTAAACTTGGGGGAGTCCATAAAGGAACTCTGTGCTACTAGCAGGCAGGCGGGAGAAGCCTTTAACTTGGTCAACGTGCATGTGACATTCTTGAATGGATTACACCAAACCAAAATAACATGTAATTCATGAATTGTAAACCAATTCCCAAATGGCACATTTTGAAAAAAAACTTGTTTTTCATGAACATGAACTATTTCATATGCAATTCCATCATCATTTTACACTTCATGAACCAAAACCCCATACCAATCATATAACCATTTCTCAAATAATCCAAAAGCCACAAATACAACAATTATGAAGCAAGTTTAAATCATTCCCATATCACTCAAAATTCATTCAAAAAATTCATATGCAAAAACATATGACACATTCTTAAACCATTTTAAAGAACAATAAATGCACATTTTCGAGGTTGTTGGAAACGATTTAATTCTATTTATTTGAAAGAAACTTTAATAGCTTATTGACTCAACTATAAAAATGTCACCCAACTTAATTTCCTTGCTTGAAAACTTGGTCAAGGATGTCCCTCCTCTAGCTCCTCTTGCCTCTCTTGCCTCCCTTCAACATTGACAAAATTCTATTCAAAATTCATTCCAATTGGAAAACCCAAAGAAACCTATGCATGAAATTGATCCTAGAATACTTATACCCATGCATTTCCTAAGCTCTTTGAACTAAAACTCTTCCAAAAATACAAAAGATTAAACATCAACTTACTTTGAATATTTACCAAACAATGATTTTCTTGGCTCTAATGGAAGCTGTAACCTTCCTCTTCCTTTTTCCCTTCTTGATCACTCTCAAAATCCCTCTTGATGGTTAAGAAAAATTGAAACCTAACTTGGCCCTCTTCTTTCTCTCCAACGACACTTTCTCTCCCTTCTTTCTTCAATTTCGTTTTCTCCCTCTTCCAAATGCAAGACAAGTCTTCTTTCTCCCTTTTTATACTCTTAATGATTGCACCATGTCCATTTTGCCCCTCCTTTAATGCTTTAAGGTTTTTAAGCTTAAGCGATCTTCCCAAAATACCCCTTATACAAACTTACCACCTTAAACTTTAATTCCCTTAACCTATATCATATTATCTTACTCACATTAACATGCAAATTAACTCCAAGATAAAATAATCTAGCAATCATGCTTATTTATCAAAATAAAAAAATAAAAAAATAAAATGAAATAAAATAATAAAAAAGGGCCAACAAAATAAATGTAAAGAAAAGAAAGTGATAGGTTATATTCTGTAACTACCAAATAAGATTACAATTTTGATCATACATTTGGTTACTCCCATTTTCTTATTCAAAATAATAACACACATTTTGTATAGAAAGATCACTCTAATTTCTTTAGTGGGCTAGCATCTCATTCAAATTTAATTAATCTTGAGTTTACTCAATAAACCAACTAAACATTAATTAATTAGATAATAACTCTACCAATCACATCTCATAAGACTCTTATATCCGTTAGATGATAAATCTTGTCAAAACATATTTTATATGTTATTCTTAATCCTATCTTTAAATTCATATGATCATGAGTTTGCTCATCAAAATTACACAAATTTAGTTAAGTATGATCCATCAATGTGAGACTAAACATATTCGGGTTAAAGTGGCCTTAAGTTTGCTTAACAAGCCTAATGATAAACATAACACTAATTCATTCTCTAATAGAAAAGGCAATAATTACGTGCATAAAATGTGCTTAATATTTAATGAGAGGTTTAATTTTTTATGATTTCATTAAACACACATTACGTGTAAAATGTTATATATTTAAATATGCAATACCTCATACAAAATACAATCAAATTATAAGCATGAAACATTGTTTGACTCTAATTACTGATATAATCTTCATAATATAAAATAATATTTTTAACTCTTTAGATAATTAAATTGGATTAAATAATTAATTTCTAAATAAATCATATTCCTATTCTAAATAGAATTTCAATTTGATTTGAAAACAAATTTTAAATTTAACTGGAAACCATTTCCAGTTATCTTGACTCCTTTAATAATTTAATTGAAAATTATTTTTCATTTATACTCTTCTTATTATTTTAATTTATATATTTTTTCAAAATTTAACCAGTAAGATGTTCTAATTTAATTAAAAAATTACATTCCAATATGATTATAAACAACTATTCCTTAATTTAAAATCATTTTCTAATATTAACGAAAAATAACTTTAAATTTAATTAAGAAAGTTTATTACATTAGTTTTTAAAGATTAATTTCTCAGTTGACTAGAAAATAATTCTTTAACACCTTTTCTAATTAACCAATAAACTCATTATTTCAGTTAATAAGAAAATATTTCTAAATAAAATGGAAGAATGACCCTCTTAAAATTATAAACTTATCTTATTTTAATCAAATTGAAAAATAATTTTATTAAGACATCTTCCATATTTACTTAAGAAAATAGTTTTTAATTTTAAAAG
>JAOQML010022894.1:0-11610 GCA_027568935.1 Erythroxylum urbanii | reverse complement strand
TGTATAATAAGCTATTTTTGGATGTAGGAAGTGAAAGATATGAATTTGTGAAGTTTGGATATGGTTTAGGTGCTATTGTAACAAGGCAGAAACTTTGATTGAGATTTTGTCCTAGTTAGAGGTACAATTTGCTTATGAGTTCTGCATGAAAAGTGTAGAATGTGTTCTGATCTTTCCATTTCTATAAAGCATGGAATTTTCGAGTAAGGGAATAGGAAGTTATGATTTTTAGACCTTGTATTATTGTTTAGGAGGTGATTTATAGGACTGAATTGTTTGAAGTGAAATTTGATCCCTATAGATTTGGAATTTGTCTGTGAGCCCTTCACAGGAATTGTAGGTCTTTCTATTCTCTTTTCGTTGATACAAAATTTGTAAAAGTTGGAGGTCTGAGTGAAAAGGTATTCAATTTGAAAGAAGAGAGGTGGATTAATCAAAAAAAAAGGAAAAGGAAAAGAGAAAGCTGGCAAAGGTTACGATCGTGACGCGTTACGATCGCAACATAACCGAGTTGTCGTGAAGGCGGCGATGCAGCATCGTCACGATCGTAACGCATTACGATCGCGACGGACAATGCTATTACAGGTATCGTCGCGATCGCAACTCCGAAGGTAAGGCGCGGGCGCTCCTCGCTAGCGCGACAGCTCGCGATCGCGAGTGCACGCATTCAGCCATTGTCAAGTTTCCATCCGACCCTTTGCCATATTTTTGCTTATAACTTGGCCATCCGACCTCCGATTGATCTGATTTTCAAAGCGTCGGATTCCTAACTTAGTGAATTGTTTTGATTAATTTGGAAATTAGGCAGTGAATTAAAGTGAGAGAATTGACTTAGAGATTATGAATTGATTATTGTCGAAAAACTTTCGGGTTAACTTTTTGATTGAAACCGCGATTGTCATGAACATGCATCGTACATATTCTGTATAAATGAATGCTTACAAGTGTGTAAAATTATTAATGTTTGTGCAATGGAATGCATTAATGGGTTGTGCAGGTTAAGAGTCCGTAGTCAGGGGGCAGTCAGGCGTTCCAGAAAAAGAAAGCAAATGCTAATCTGGAGCGTACTGTGAGTAGACCTAGATGGTCTCATTTCATTGTTTTTTCTGTTTTGAATTTTGTATTGATTTATTACTAAATATCTATAAAAATGTGATTGATTCTGTTGGTTCTCGGACAGGAGGTCCGATGATTGCAATGTTTGGTTGAGATATTGAAGTGCTGCATGTATGTGAATGAGATGAACTAAGTGTACACAATTCGATGGGTAAATGTGTTATGAATGAGCATGTGCATATAAGTGAAAATGTGATTTCTCGACTTAATGTTGAAGACCGGATTAAAGTCCGATGATATGGGAATGTGATTGAATGGGATCATGCTAGTGTGGTTGATGCATTTCATTTCATAAATGCATGAAACATAATGGCAGTTGTGACCAGAGTAGCCACCGATCAAAGCTCAAAGCTCAACGTGTGATACAGAGCCTCAGGCTCAACATTTAATGAGCCCTATATGGGACAATTATTAATGAGCCCTATATGGGACAATTTAGGCACTCGGTCACAATAAAGTAACAAATGGAAAGTGAGTCTCATATGCACGGCATATGCATAATATAAATGATTAAATTGTAATGAATGTGAAATGTGAGCTTTGCGATGTGTGAATAATATGTTATGTGACTGAGTGAGCCATCGATGATGATCACTCACTGAGTTCGCAAAACTTACCCAAAATTTGCAACTATTTTTCAGGACTCAGAAAAATACCCCATTAGGCAACGGGAGTATACCTATTGCATACAAGTAAGGAATAGAGGTCGGGATCAGTTCACGTCTGCATTGTATTTCGTTATTTTATATTGAAATGTATTTTTCGCAAATTTTTGTATCTTTATAATTGAATATTACGGTTTGTAATAATTTTGGGAATTGGAAATGTTTGCATTTAGTAATGGGCCCAAATGGCTATCAAAAATTTTGTTGATTGTTTCGTTATGTTTGCAAATGGTTATAAAATAAAATGGGCCGATTTAGTTATCAACTTTCTGTACTTTATGTTATTGAAAAAAAAAATTATACTGAAATTTGAATGATCTAGTGCTATAACATGCCACTCTCGCGGGGCAGGAATTCAGATATCACCATCGATGTCAGATTCAGGTCTTGTGCGAGTGGGGTGTTACAGTTGATCCTTGATTTGGTTGTGCAATTGCTATCTTGTTTATAATTTCGAATTTAATTCTTGAAATTGATTGCTTGATTGAATAATTTTCTGCCTTAGTTATTTATTTTGAACTATTGTGAATTTGAGTTAAGCCTTAGATTTTAGGATTATATTATTCCTCCTCATGGGATTAACACCTTAGATACTACGCGAACGACTTGTGCACTTGCGAAAATATTAAGGTTTAGAAATATTAAAACTTATCATATAGGAACCTACAATCAGGTGAAAATATAGAAAATAAGCCTGTACTATTTACTGATATTGATATGCTTGTTAAATTAGCTCCACCAGAACCAACACCACCAGTTGAGCCTTAATTGAGAAGATCTACTAGACAGTGTCATCCTTTATAGAGATACACTCCACATATGTTGTTGACTGATGAGGGAAAGCCAGAAAGTTATGAGGCTATCTCATAGGATCATAAAGCTAAGTGGCTAAATGCTTGATATATGTTTAATTGATTATACATTTACTCCATGACACTTAGTGATTAATGATATGAAATTGCTTAAGATACTCACTTTAGTTCATATGTGGTTTTAGATACATTTTAGAAGTAAAAGAGCTAAAGTGAGTCAAAAGAACTACATTTGAGCCATTTTCTGAAGATTCACAATCCTGTGCCATCATAGAGAAAGAAGAAGAGGATTAAAAGGCAAGAAAAAGATAAGAAAGTGAAAATACAAAGAAGAAAAACCAAGTTATATTACTCACGGCTAAAGCTGGAAGTAAAATGCACAGCTGTGAACAATCACTCACAGCTGTGGATAGATTTGCATGGCCACCACTTGTCCATTTAACAATAACTTCGCATTTTATTATAAGTGAAGTGTGGTGAGTAATGGCTGGTTGATAGATGATGTAAGGCTACACTTTGGTTGGAGAAAGATAATTGGAAAAGGACTAAGAATCATTCATGACCATATTAATTTGGCATAGCCGTGAGCATTAACTAATGACCATGCCAAATTATTACACAACTATGGCTTTGACTCACGGATGTGTAATATAAATGCATGGTCGTGAGTCACTCTTACACCCATGCAATGTTAAGTTACGGGTGTGACACACAGTTATACTAATGACAGTCCTATGCACCACCCTAAGGGTTACACTACCTATTTAACCCTATAACTTTAATATAAACCGATACACATGACGACGAGGGTTTTTATGAAAGATTGGAGCATTTTCGGCTGGGAGAAAAACAGAGAGGGAGCTTCAACAGAGATAAGAAAAAGGGGCAAACTCGTCATCTATAAGAGACCCATGTAAGGTTAGCTTCCCGATGTCGGTTCAATGAGGATATTGATGCCACGACCTGGTTAAGCACTCTTTCCTTGTATTTGTTGTTTTCTTTCTCTCTTTAGAAATTGATTATGTTATCCTATATTTATGAATTTGGGTATTATGAAAAGATGGTTTGAATGTGTTCATTGGATCGTTTTATTAAAAACCCATTGCTAGAATATTTGATGTAATCTGTAATAGTTATATTGATTTTCATTTATAGCAACTATTGGTTCGTAATCATTAGGGATAACATAACCTAGGTTAAATAATCCAAGCTTGTGTGATTATTGCTTAAATTGGTTTGTTTTTCTCATTCGTAAAGCGATAGTCTGATTAAATCTAGAGAGCATGTCCTAGGTTATTTGATAGCTAAGGTTAATTGACGAGCTCTTCTTAATTAACTATGACCTAAGGAAAAACCAGGATTAACAAAGATTGATGTTAATCTACAACCAATAGTTTAATAGAGATATGAAGACAAGAATTCAATGAAATATGTTTAATTGGGTGTAGGCCAAGATTGAACTAAAGAACTGAGTCCCTAACGAATTCACCTCTTTCATCATTTTTCACGTTTTATTTAATTTGCTTTTATTAGTTTAGTTTCATTTTATTTTGTTATTAAACCAAAACCCCCTAAATGTAAACACCAATTAATTTCTTCACAAAAGTTAACCAAACACTCTCTGTGGGATCGACGTAGACTCACCACTGCTATAGTAGTAGGTCTAGTTTATTTTGACTAGTGTTACAATGCATTGTATGTCAATGCTATGCAAGAAAAGATGTAATCCTTGCATAAGAACCACATATTTAAGCTAGTAAAGTTGCCATAGGAGAGAGTACTTAAGAACAAGTGGGTGTTCAATTCAAAAGCAAAGGATAATAATTCATAACCCTAGTACGAGGCAAGGTTAGTTATGAAAGGTTTTAATCAGAAAAAGGGGACTGATTTTGAAGAGATTTCTTTACCCGTAGTCAAGATATCTTCAATGCAAGTTGCGCTTCCTCTCATAGCCATCTGAAATTTAGAGATTAACTTGATGTGAGACAACATTCCTTTATGGTGATCTAGAAGAAAGAATTATATGGATCAGTTTATGGGCTTTTTAATAAAACTTAAAGAAAATCTTGTTTGTAGATAAAAAGAGTTTGTATGGTCTTAAGTGATAGGTGTGCATTAGAATATGTTTTTATAGGTAATCGACATATATTTTTTAGCTTAATTGTTCTTTATTGTTCTAGTTTAGGATTCATTTTGTATGTTTTCATTAAGTTTTATTTCTATTGTGTTCTTGTGTGTTGGATGCTAATTGAGGGTAAGATTTGCTTATTTTTGTGTAAGCAAGGAGAGGAAGCAAGTTGGAGGATGAACAAGAGAGCATAGAAAAGAAGACAAGAGGATCACATTTTGGACTAATTCCCTTCGTTGGAATTAGACAAATTCCCATGGACGTGGGAAATCAAGACAGAAAATTTTAGCTTGTAATTCCCACACTCGTGGGAATCATGCAGATTCCCTCGGGAGTGGGAATTGAAATCCGAGGCAATCTGTGAGGCTTTATTAAACCTAATTTTTTGGACTATATAAAGAGAATTAAGCCTTCATCTTCAGGAGGAGATGACCCCCACCTATAAAAAGACCATCCTTGGGTGAAGAACACATGTTTGGAGCATCAAGGAAGGATTAAAAACAAGGATCATCACCAAGATTAGGAAAAATAGCACATAAACACCAAAATTGCAGATTTTGGCAAAAAAGAGAAGGAGTTTTCTTATTCACTTTCTATCATTTTAATCTTTTCCTTTCTTTGTAAAGATGGATTATTTGGATGTTGATAGTGATATAGAGACTATGTTAGGCTAATTTTTTATTAAGGATTGCTTTTTCATTATTTTGTCAAAACTCATGTTTTATTAAATTGAATGAAGTGTCTTTGATAATTATTGCTCTTAACTGTCATCTTGCAACAAATCGAGAGAGTGAGTGAGATGAAAATCGTGCAGGATTGTACAATGAGAGTTGGCGACCTATAGACTAGCAATTATTATGTCAATTCAATGATTAGAAGAGAGTTCTTAATTACTCAATTGATCCTCTATAGGATAATGCAATAACTAGTTGAGTAGAGTCATTGGGTAGGTTGAGAGATCGTTCAATCAACTCCCATAAATTCAATTAGGGACAAATAGTTACACCTTGAGAGAGGGTAATTAGTTCGTTCAAAAATCCAAGGTGAGACACAATTCAATCAATAAAATATGAGGGAGACAGAAGAAGGAAAAAGTAATCTCTAGCATTTAGATCTTTCAGTTCGTACTTTCTATAATTATGGTATTGTCCATTGTTTTCATCAGTCTTTTAATTTTAATTAAAATTATAGATTAATTGCATTAAATAATTTTATTTCTTAAACAAATTCTTTTTAAAATTAAGTGGTGTCTGGCCATTAATCCCTGTAGGATCGATATCCGCTCTTTCTAACTACAAGTCACGACCCATTCACTTACGATTTTTAAGATAAAACAAGTAGATAGGTTTTGCAATCCATCAACATGTTTTTGACGCGTTGCCAGGGATTGATTGTTATCATCTTGTTTAATTTAGATTACTTTGATTTAAGAGTTTTTGATACTTTTCCTTATGATTTGTAGGTGTATAAACATAAGGAGTATATGAAGATTGACATAAATTAATGAAGAAGAAGTTTGGTGCATAAAATAGAGACACATCAAGACATCTCAAAATAAGGAATGAGAAATCTAAAGAGCTAGATGTTGAGAAGGGATAGAAAGAACAATGATGGAAGATAATTATTATAGGGAGCAAGGAACTTTTGCAAATTACAATGAAGCGCAGTATGGTTGAAGAAGTATCGATTCTTATTAGAACATGTACACTATGGGATGGCAGAACCACCCAAATTTTTATTGGTCTAGTAATGCAAATACTCATATAGGACATCAAGACTAATTTGAATTTCAACAAGATTGGATTAGAGCGATGGAGAGTAAGTTGGACAAGTTTATGGAGATGTTTGGTTCCAAACTAGCAGCTCAGGAAGAGGATCAGAAGAGAATGTTTTCCATCCAAGAGGAAAGTTAAAAAAAATGGAAAGGAAATTCGATCAAGTTGTGGAAAATCATGTCGTTTCTATTAACAACATAGAGATTCAAGTAAGACAGCATTCCCGTGAATTTTGTAAGAGAAGTATGGAAGACTCTCTGAGCAATATAGAACTATATCAACGAGAGCATTATAAGGCTATCACACTTAGAAATAGGGAAGAACAAGAAGAACTAGTAGAAGACTATGATGAACCTTACCTTATAGAAGACCAAGAAATTAAGAAAGAGGATAAAGAAAAGAATGGAAACCACTCATACTGTCTTCCAGATCTTAGTACACCATGCTTAAGCATAAAAAAATATAAGGTAGATGTCTATGCAAAGAACCCTATCCTTTGGATTGAAGATGATGAAGAGACATTCAACATGAATGATGTATTCAAGAATCTAAAGGATAGTAGCTCATTCAGGATACTTAATATGCTCAAATCTTCAAAAGAAAAAATGGATAAAGAACAACTGACAACAGACATCGAATTTGAAGAAGTTATGAAAGTCTCTGTTTGTGAAAGGGAAGAAGCTAAGGAGAGCAACTCAACTTTGCACATGACAAACTGTTGGATTCAATGGAAGATTCAGGGAGTTTCGTTATTCCCTATTTTAATGACAGTTTGTTGATGAAAAGGATATTGATGAAATTACTTGGTTTTCTTAACTTTATCAATATTGTCCTTCTATTTATTTTGAAATTTGTAGCTTATTTAAAGGCTACAAAATCAGTGTTGAACGAAAAAGGTGGTTGCAAGCCGCTTATAATTGATCCTGGATGAGTTTTCAAGGATAGAGAGTTAAGCTACAGACGTTAAAAGAAGCACTGCATAGGAGGAAACCTATGAATTTCTACTTTCTTTTGATTGTCTTTGTTGATTTGTTGATTTGATTTCTTTATTTATGATCATGTTTGAATTGAGTGTGATTGATGTTCAATTTGGTTTTTATTTAAATTTCAAACTTGTTTCTTTTTGAAATCCTTGATGATGATATTAATTTAATGTGTTTGTAAGTTTTGGGATCATGGAGAATACATATAAGCTTGGAAGAAGTTTGAAATTATGAGGATCACCAATTCCCACGTCCGTGGGAATTGTGGTGATTCCCACTAGCGTGGGATTCCTCTCCAGAAACGTTTTGGAGGAATCCCACGCTTGTGGGAAATTTGGGAATTCCTACGAGCATAGGAATCTCATCCCTCTTTTCTCTCTCACTCATCTTTCAAATTTCACTCCCCCTCTCTCTAACCCACAACTCTCTCTCTTTCTCTAAAAAACTCTTCATTTTTCATCTAGATTCTTGGTATTTTTCTCTTCCCTATCTATTCATCTTACATTTCGTTACTACTTTCATACATCAATCATTCAAAAACATCAAGATTTAGGTGGGATTTGATTTTCTCTCTCCAAAATCTGAATTTCACTCTCTCTTTTGTTTGTGCAGATTTTATTCTAACAAGGGCTCCACCAAGGACAAGGAGAGCCAGACAACCAGTTGATGAGCTCCGCCTTTAAGTTTCTGGTGAAGGAAAACCTAACTTAGCAGTTGCTTATCAGGCCCCATTACTGATTTACTTAGAAGAAGAAGGTGCATGTTTTTGCGATTTTAGAAATAGAGCACTTGTTACTCCTAGGTATTTTAATTTTGAAGTCTTAGAGAATATATAAGTGAGACACGCAGACTTGAACAATTAGTTGCAAATATAGGATGGAATAGATTTGTTCCGTGTGATGAGCCCATTTCTGCCACTCTGTCTATACAGTTCTATACAACAGTTAGATATAATTCTAAGATGGATTTGTTTTGGTTTAGGCTCGGAGGCAAAGTTTTTAAACTCGATTATTCTATCATGTGTGAACTATTTAACTTGTCAAATAAAAAAGTTTTAGATGACCATCCTATTTTGATGTGGATTCCTTTTGGAATACTCTCACGGGTGAAACTCATTTCGATTCATGTAATGCACCAAACTCTCTGATCAGGAGTGCTGAACATTTATTGTTACATAAATTTATGTGCTTGCCTGTGTTCAACAAAACGGAAGTCAATAAATGTTTAGCTAAAGAACTTTTCTTTTTATGGTGTATAGACAGAAAGTTTAAAATCAACACACCTTATAGGATTTTTTGATCATTAGTGAGTGTGATTACTAAACATAATACATCTTTTGGGATGGCCCATATTACTTCTGCTTTAGGTACATTCTATAATGTTAATATGGCGAATCTATATATTACTCTTCACGACATGTTTGATATAGTTTATTTGAGATGTGTTGAGATTGTGGAAGTCTAATCCATACAACTTCGCAATCCTTAAACACACACTATAGTGAAGATCAGGAGAGATGCCAGGGTAGATGTAGACTAACCCTCCACATCCAGAGTAACTACAGAACCAGAGGAGCAAGAGGAGCAGAGGAAGCAGGGAAAGCAGCAACGGCTGATCGTTATCAGCCAATTCTTAACCAAATAGCTGCAAATCATCAATAAATAACCTCTTAGCTCAATGAGTTCGGCACCCAAATGCGACATATTCACAAGGAGAAACTATACAATTTTAAGAAAAGATTCCTTAACTTCTGTCAAAGGAACAACTTTGAAGCACCTTTGCCAACACCTTCGCCAACACCATCGAAACAAGCTTTTCTTTTCCCTTAACCTTTTAGATTTTTGTTTGTTATTTCATGTGTGTGAATGTATTTTCCTTCATGTGTATTTGATTTTATATAAATTGTTACCATACGATAGCTTTTATCAGTTTCAATTTCCTTAATTATGTTTTGACTTCAGTATCTTCTATTTGTTCTCATACCAGTCATTGTTTAATTTCTTTTGTTTGGTTTATGTTCATTTTCTTTTTTATGGTTTGATGTCATTTCCCTTTATTTGGTTCTTGCTTTGTCACATTGAGGACAATATGAAATTTTAAGTGTGGGGAGGTGACACTGACTTGCTCAATTGAATTGTTTGTATTTTGTTAAATTGGATGCATATTTAGGCATAATGTATGTGCTTTGTGTTAGTAATGGAACCATATTTAAATCACTTTGATAAATATTACCATGAAAATTCTACCATGTGGTTGGAATTAGATTGAATGCATGCTTGAACTTAAATTAGGCCCTTTGAGTAGAAACTGAACAATATAGAGTGATGAAACATAGTTAGTTGCATAAGCGTAGTCATAAATTGTCATATGAACAATGAGATAGTGTAGAGATGTATAATGAGTTTTCAATTGAGCCAAAGTGAGGATTTAGCCATATGACTCCATTTATAGTCATTTCATTTCTTTGTTGAGTGTTACTTCCTTAAGTTACTACCTTCAGAACTTGCTTTGAATTGGTTTAAGTCTACTAGATGCATGCTTAATAGAGATGATCTAGATCCTTTTTGTGTTAACCCTTGGCTTAAATGACCTACTCGTTATTATCCCTTGCTACCCCCATTGAGCCTCAACCTTTTGTTTCTTAAAAACACCTGAAATTTTATAAAACTTTAAACCCTTTATCCAATCCTTTCACAAGCTTAGTAGAGTATTAAGGAAAATATTAGTTGGGATTGTGTGAAATTTTTACCGAGACAAATTGAATGCATTTCTACCTATGGACTACAGTATATATGGTGCTAGTTTTGATCCATAGTTCTTCCATGTAAGAAGAAAAAGAAAGAAAGAAAAAAAGAGAAAAAAGGAAAAAACAGAAGAACAAGTGAATAGCGTTAACAATTGCAGAATCAGTTATCTTTGTATATCTCGTAGTTATGTTTAGTTATCGCTTTTTTATCCGCGTTATACCTTACTTATGCTTGTGCTTAACCCTTTTCCATTTCCTTTGACCCACCTTAACCCTTATCACATTGCAAACCTAAACAAGTCCTTTTGATCTATTTATGCATGCAATCATTGTAAAGGAGAATTGGCGTATTAGTAAGCCTATGGTAGTGTAGTTTCCTATAAGAAGTTTGAGCAAAACACTAACCCTTAAACACTTGAGTGAAATGAGTGAAAACCGTGAGGAAGATTCATTTGCACATCTTTACTTATCATTGAGTGATTGGGCCAATTGTGAGTTTTCTTGTATACACCAATGAAAAAAAGTAGTCAAGATATATGCATTGCTTGATATTTGAGTTAGCTTGAATTTAAGGGATTGTGTGCTTTGATCTTTGAGAAAATGAAGTGGTTAAATTAACTGGTTGTATTTATTTTGCTTGAGGACAAACAAAGATTCAAGTCTGGGGATGTTGATAGGTGTGCATTAGGATATGTTTTTATAGGTAATTGGCATGTGTTTTCTAGCATAATTGTTCTTTATTGTTCTAGTTTAGGATTCATTTTCTATGTTTTCATTAAGTTTGATTTCTATTGTGTTCTTGTGTGTTGGATGCTAATTGAGGGTAAGAATTTCTTATTTCTGTGTAGGAAAGGAGAGGAAGCAAGTTGGAAGATGAACAAGAGAGCATAGAAGAGAAGACAAGAGGATCACATCTAGGACCAATTCCTACGTTCGTAGGAATTTGGCAAATTCCCACGAACGTGGGAAATCAAGACAGAAAGGAATTAAAATCCGAGGCAATATGTGAGGCTCATTAAACCTAATTTTTTGGACTATATAAAAAGAATTAAGCCTCCATCTTCAAGAGGAGACGACACCCACTGTAGAAAGACCATCCTTGGGTGAAGAACACATGTTTGGCATATCAAGGAAGGATTGAAATCAAAGATCATCGTCAAGATTAGGAAAAATAGCACATCAACACCAAAATTGCAGGTTTTGGCAAAGAAGAGAAGGAGTTTTCTTATTCAGTTTCTCTCATTTTAATCTTTTCCTTCCTTTGTAAAGATGGATTATTTGGATGTTGATAGTGCTATGGAGACTATGTTAGGCTAATTTCTTATTAAGGATTCCTTTTTCATTATTTTGTCAAAACTTATTTTTTATTGAATTGAATGAAGTGT
>JAOQML010022876.1:0-11611 GCA_027568935.1 Erythroxylum urbanii | reverse complement strand
ACACAATTTATTAAAGAATATCTATTTAAAAGAAACAGATAATAATGATTTTTAAATAAAGAAAATTCATAGGAAAGATAAAAATATTACCCCACAATTTATAAAAAAAATTTCCATATCAAAAATGAACAAAGAGTACTTAATTTGGGTGTAAGAAGAATTAATAGTAATTTGAGTTTTGAAAATGAAATTCTTAATTCAAAAGGGCAAAAGTCGCGGGTGTCTGAATAAAGGGTTGGTATAACTAAGCAAGTCGCGATCGTACCATAGTACGATCGTGACTTTGAACAAAATTTTGCATGTCACGATCGTTCTACGTAACGATCGTGACATTGAGCAAAATTCAGCCCATTGCGATCACAATTCGCGGAAAGTTTCGGGCTGATCGTGATCGCGATTTTTGTGCCCTTGTCACGATCGCGATTTATGGGCCAGAGTCGCGACCGCGTCTTTGTCGCAATCGCGAATTAGTGCATAAATCGCACAGTCGCGACCAAGGCGCGATCGCGACACGGGCGCAAAAATCACGATCGCGACGCGGCGTGATCGCGATCAGCCTGAAACTTTCCGCAAATTGTGATCGCGACGAGGCGAGACCGCGATGGGCTGAATTTTGCTCAATATCGCAATCGTTACGTAGAACGATTGTGACATGCAAAATTTTGTTCAAGTGTGGGAGAATTTCATACACTCATATTTTCATATATCTTTAGGACTTAATTCAGAGTCATTTATGTTCATTTTATGTTCATCTGTAGCTGGTTTATCATGTTTTAGCATTATTCGAGGTTCATTGACGTAAAATGCAAAATGAAACAAATAGACTCGAATTGCACTATTTTTGAGTTTTTGACAAACTTGATCTTTAGTCATTGTGGGATTTTTATCTCGAGATTGGTTTAGCCAAAAATTCTTAAATTTCATATTTAAACTCTTGACTCATTGTCGGATTGTTTGGGACTAATTGAAAATTTTTCTGAGCTAGAATTCAGCAGAAATAAATTTCTAAAATTTGCATCAAATTTTGGATCGCCAGAATGACCTTTCAATGATGTTTTGATCATAACTTTTGACTCAGATGGCAAAATCACGTGATTCAAGTCTCATATTGAAGCTAACTCAAAGAAGAAGATGTTGATAAAAATTGAGCTCCTAAATAGTCACCGTTTATGTTTTATACACTATCGAAATTGACCTTGAAACATCTCATTCTCCACTCCAAAAGCAGCCCCCACTCAAACACAAACCTTTATTCACGCCACTCACAACCAAAGCAGCCTCCATCCAGCCCAAGCTACACATGAAGACAAACCTAGCCTCCATCTAGTTGTTTATATTTTCCACAAACACATGCAGCAGCTTTATATGAAGACAAACCTAGCCTCCATCCTTCCAACACTCACGCACAACACAATAAAAAAAGCCTCCATTTGACTGCACCAAAATCAAGCCTCCCCCATCCCATTTTTGACGCATCTTCCACTGAATCACTCATGTTACAGCCCTCACTCAACATTCTCCACTCATGCGTTGCACATGGTAGACATAAATAAAGAAAATAGCTGGGGGAGAGAACGTTGCAGCTGGTGGCTTTGAAGAACACAACCCTCACTCCTCTCCACTCACGTTACAGACCACACTCACTCTTGGACACTTCTCTCCACTCACGTTGCACCATTACTAAAGAAACTCTCCACTTATAACGTTGGAGGCTGGTGGCTTGACATCTAGCTATTGGTGGAAAGAAGACACGTAGATAGCTGGTGCATGAAGAAGGGTTTATGCGTGAGCTGAAGAGGAGAAACACACGTTGCAACTGGTGGTATAGGCAAGGAACGTGGCAGCTGGTTGGGTGGAGATAAAAACTTTAACGATAGCTGGTGCTAAGAGGAATGTGAAGCAGCTGAAGGTGTCACTCATTTCACACACCAAAAACCTTAGCTGGGGACACACATGTGAGCTAGAAAATGTTAGTTGGCGAAGAAAGAAAAGGCTAAAGCAACAAAGTTGGCAGCTAGGAGACTTTCCACTCCACACACACACATGTTACAGCAGCTTATGGCCTCAAAACACGTTAAAGTTGGTGGTTGGAAAGGAAGGGAACGAGGAACTGGTGAAGGAAAAACGCAAGCATGGTGGACACACACATTCGCTGGGGACACTCCATGGGCTGAGGAGAAAAATGTTGCAGCTCGCTGTATAAAAAGAAATCGTTGCAGCCGGCGGAGATTAAATGTGTTGAAGCTAGTGGCGCAAGAAAATACAACTGTGAAAAAGGGGATGTTTTTAATTTGTTTTCTTTTTTGTTCCTTATTTATTTTAATTGTATGGATTTAATCAATCCAACCATATATTACGACCATGAATTATGTTACATTGATGAATAAGTGTGAGTAAGTTTTTCTTTTCGGTTATTAAGGTTAAGATTGATATTGGATTTGGATAATTTTTGTGATATTGATTTTTGCTTGATTGAATACATATTTAGTCCTAATTTAGCTTGATTACCTAGATTAAGACCTTAGATGATTGAATGTCATAACCAATGGGATTTAATTTGTCAAAAAATTAATCAAGCGACATACTTGAGACTAAAGTGTAGACCAACCTTTGGATCTTGTGTGAGAATACCTAAGATTAACGAATTTAATTTTAGGCTTCTTGTATTTAACGCCTTTTATTCTGAATTATCTATGAATTAAGTAGGTGACTCGGATTTAGAAGAGAAGGGAACACTCATGAACATTGGGTTCAACTTGCTTAAGTGAAGTATTTCCTAAATCAATCCACCGTTACAATTTTATTTTTAGTGTCCAACACAATTGAAATCTAATACGTTAACCGATTTCTATCATTTGATTAAATCTAGTCGT
Source organism: Erythroxylum urbanii (assembly GCA_027568935.1). Lineage (NCBI taxonomy): Eukaryota > Viridiplantae > Streptophyta > Magnoliopsida > Malpighiales > Erythroxylaceae > Erythroxylum > Erythroxylum urbanii. Next base: position 8,738 of record JAOQML010022876.1, on the reverse strand, counting down.
TTTAATTCATACCTTGCATTTTTCAAATTTACTTGATTTGCTTACTTTAATTTATTTTATTTTCAAATCAATCAATTTTTGATCGTGCAAGTAATTTTTTATCATTTAATTTAATTGTCTTACGTGTTGGAATTTCCTTTGGGTACGATATCCGGTTCTTACCAATTTATATTACTTATGGACGGCTTGCGCTTGCCTCTAATTGGTCTAGATGGAATTTAATTTATATTATTCTGTTTAGACTGCAACAAATGGTAAACAAATAAAGGAATAAAGGGTCCCTTTGTCTGATTCCCTTAGCTGTTTTGAACCTCTTGGAAGGAACACCATTCGCTAAGACACTAAAAGATGGAGACTGGATACATGCATGATCCACTTTATGAACTGCTGTGGTAGATGTAAGGCTTGTAGGTAAAACTAAATATAATCCTAGTTGAGGGTATCAAATGCTTTGAACAATTGATCTTTAATAAGCAGTTATTGATCTTCTTACCATAATTATAATCCTTGAACAACTCCTGAATCAATAAAACATCATCTCCAATGGAACGATTCGAGAGAAAAGCACTTTGTGCAGTATCTACTATATTTGAAATAACCAATTTGAGTCAATCAGTAAGTATCTTGGATATTACCTTGTAAATTATATTACAACCTGAGATTGTAAGGAAGTCACTCATGCAGGATGGATCCGGTTTCTTGGGGACTAAATAGATATGTGTACAATTGATTTAGAGCAACCTCGAAGACTTAAAAAATTCCAGAACAACTGCCATAAATAGTGGACCTGTGATGTCCCAGGAAGATTAGAAAAATATGGCAGTAAAGCCATCTAGACCAAGGACTTGGATGGATGCAAACCGAAAAGAGTTTATTCCATATTGTGTGTAGTGATAGGTGAGGCCATAAGCTCTTTCATTCTTTGATCCAACTGACAATCAGAAAGCAACTGAAGATTATAACTTGGAGAAAAGGTCAAGGTAGTACCCATTAATTTTAGGAAATAATTTTTGACTATTTTCAGTAGTGAGTTCTGCTCAACATGCTTTTGTCCCTTATAATCTGTAACATAGATATCTTGTTGATATTCCTTCTCGCAAATAAGGAAGAATGAAAAAAATTGAGTGATGGCATCCCCTTCCTTCAACCAATTGAGCCTCGCCTTCTGTCTGATCACTGAGTTTTGAAACTGAAGAGCTTTCTAATACTACAGAAGACAAATTCTTTCTTCCTATTTGAATGCAGTGTTTTATGGATACAAATAATGGTTATCTTAAGCCTATTGAAGCTTCTCCTTAAAAAGCTGAATATTGAGATTCTTTTGTAGCATAAAAGATTTTAAGACAACTTTCATCAATCTCAGCTTGGTTATGAGTTGTTAAGACTTGTAACCTTCCACTTCAAATGCCCAACAGTTCGCAACTACTTCATGAAACCCCTTCAAACCAGTGAGAGCATTAAAAAATCTGAAGGGAGAGCTTTTTAGGTTGATATTAACAAGTTGTTGAATTAACATAAAGGAGTGATTAGAAATCATATTCTCAACAAAATGAACAAAACAGTCATTGAACAACTTCAACCTTAGGGAATTGACAAGAGCACGATCAAGCTTCTTTTGAAGCAATCATCTACCTTGTTGGTTGTTAGATCAAGTTAGAAGCCTTCCTATGTGATTGAGATCCATCAAGTTTATATGCATTAGGAATGTAGATAATTCCTTTGTGTGTCCTGGATGTGCATCTCGGCCACCCTCAATTTCTGTTAAGGTTGGAGAGCAGTTGAAATCACCAACCATTAGCCAAGAAAGCTTAATTGTAGAGTAGATACATTGCAAGACCCTCGATAGTTTATCTCATTGGAAGTTAAATTTAGACGCATACAGAAGGGAAACATAAAAGTTGTTACCACTATTTTTCAGCTAGTAACGGAGATGAAGCATCTGATCTATTTCTTCTATAGCTTGTACTGCCATCAGAAAAAAGTTAAAATGATAAATAATTCTTCCATTGAAATAAGAATTAATGTTAGAGAGCATCTCCTAATTAGCACCTAAAAAGCTTGATCCAGAGAGGGTATGAGGATTTTTTTACTTTAGTTTGAAGCAATCCAATTAGAATAGGTTTCTTCTCTTTTATCAACTCCTTCACAACTAGTTTTTTAAGAGGGTCATTCAACCCTCTAGTGTTCCATACCAATATTGACATGTGAAGGGGAGTCCATTATTGTTGCCTGCTTACTTTTTTATTCTCACTAGTCTTTTTCAAATAGTGTTTTCCAAAATTATGGGGTCACTTGGTCAATTAAATTTACAACAATTACATTAGGACTTGATGCTTCTGATGTTTCCTCCAATACATTATGTACGACAGAAGTATCTTGTGCAACTGTTCATTAATGATCATATGCACTAGGTGATGAGTAGTCCCCTCTTTTTTATTAGTCTCCACCTACCTAATATCAACAATCATCTCAGGTTCCTTACCAGTATCCTCTATTAACCAAGTCTATTGAATCTCTGTCTCGGATTTCATAACTGACTGTGAAGTCAAAATGCCCTGATTCACCACAAACTCAGACTATACAATTACAGTATTGACTTATTCAAGAGCAGAAGTAGCCCTCTCAGTCTCTATAAGCTCATCATACCAGCCTACTATAAATGTCCTACTAGTCAGTCACCATTTTTGATATCATTTGAAGGCTTCCACAGGTATGTAATAGCAATCTCAGTCTGTTCTAACCCACCCAATTCACCCAATCTTATTATAGAAAGTTTATCAGGAAGAGTGACAGACTTTTGAACTTCAATGTATATCTTCACATAACAAATTCTCTACATTGTTGCCATCTGTGTATCCATACAAATGGGCTTTCCTAAGAAACTAGCTAAAAAGCTAAGTCTTGAAATTGTCCAAAACTCTATGGGTAAATTGTGAAAATTCACCCATAAAGGTGACAATTCAATCATGTTTCTGTCAAGAGCCATACTCGGTTTCCACCTCTGGATAAAGAGGGGTTGTCCCCAATACGCCAAAGCCCTTGTTCCATAATTTCTGTCAAGTTTGCCTTGTCAGAGAATGGAGCCATCTTCCTTAGGCATCACTTTGTCTAAGCTTTTCTTGCTCCATCTAGCCTTGGCCTGGGCTTCCATAACCAAGAAAGCTGGTCTCTTAGACCAAAAGAATTCAACTAAAGCATTTGATTAAGCTTGAGCACTTGCCTTCAACAATTCAGTAGGAGGAGTAACCACTTTATCCTTTACCACGTTCTGGTAGTGCTTGAGAAGCCCTTTATTATGTTGAATGTGAACCTAATTTTTCCACACACCAACTAGTTGATTTTGCAAGTGCTTATCTTCAATATTTTGGTTACTATTTTCTGTCGAGGCTACATTTCCCGCTGTAAGTGTTTCACGGGAGAGAACAAGAAATCTTCTTTAGAGAATGAAGACTCTCTTTTTTTTGGTAAATCAGTAAAATTTTATAAATAATAAGAATTTATGTACAACTAGAGATTGTCTAAGCTGCAATCTCTTATCCAGACACCCAAAGCCTAACTCACAAGAAAGCATAAGGAGCCCCACAAATGTTTCCCATCATCATGCATGCTACTATATCAAGCCATGCTATGACTACACTACGATGGTCATATCAAGAGCATCTTGCCAATAACACACTTTCATGCAATAGACTCATTTATCTTATCAACCAATCCAGCCTCCCTACTAATCCTTAACTTGAGAATAGTACATCATACTTTGATTCTTGACCTTTCCAGAGCAATGAGGTATCTTTTTAGTGTTGGATTCTGAGGTGATGAGATAGAAGAAAGGTCATCTCTAAACCACCTTCCATTGAAGACCCAATCTGGACTTCCTTCTTTTCCAAGCAACATCCATGGGTTAGAGGCTCTTTGATTGTTATTCGAAGGAGATCCCCTTGTAGCTTTAGTCACCATGTTTCTATAATCGAAGTTGAGTGGAGATTGAGGCTTTCCCTTCATCTTATGTTTCTCCTTTTATAGCAATTGGGATTGCCCTCTCTTTTCTCGAACCTAGACCTGGAGTCAAACCTACAGACATTTCATTAGAAATATAAAACATATACATTTTACTTTCTCTCAGTGTTTGAGCTGATGTGTTCCATAACTTGAAAGATCACTCTCGTGTTAAAGCTCCAGACGTCTAAGGCTTCATCTTTGAAGGTTCACAAGTTTCTTTCAGTCCACAGGTTATACACAATAACAGAAAGGAGAATGAAGAAGGTATTAAGGTCACAGTTTCTAAAGGTAGGTGACTAGTTAACCCACATTAAAATGGATTGAAGATTTTTCAGGTGAGGTAGGTGTATTTGGAAATGATTTAGACTGCTTAACCAAGTTGTTTTAGAGAAAGGACATTCGAAGAATAAATGATCAATAGACTCCAAGTCCGAAACACACAAAGAGCACTGATTTAGGGTGTGGAGGTAAAGAAGTTGGTCCCTTGTCTGCAATTTATTTAGGAAGGCTAACCATAGGATGAAGGAACACCTAGGACTATTCCTTTTATGCCATACAAGTTTATACCAAAGAATTCTCTGATTTAGAGGTCTCATGAAAGTGTATGCAAAAGCATTTGTATACTTCTTCGAAAGGCTAGCTAGCCATTCTAAACTATCCTCTCTTGAAGAATTAGGATGGTATTGTAAAGGTTCTAGGTTACTAATAGTCCCAACTGTTGTCTCTTGCCAGCACCATTCATTATTCCTAATTACTTCAGACACTCTTACAGTCATAGGAAGCTCCAACCTATTAATCACCCTATGAGTAGAGTGAGCCATTAAGATACCTCTCGGATGCTAAAGATCTTGCCATAAGAAAGTAGAGTTTCCATTTCCTATTCTAAATCTGAATTGGTTCCTAATTTGATGCCTAACGTACAAAATCTTCCTCCAACTCCACGAACTACAATTGTTAGGAGAGGTACTATAGAAATTTTTCCTTTTCAGAATAATTGTGTGAACCCACCTGACTAACAAAGCTTCCTTATCAGTAAACATAAACCAAATTCTTTTCCCTATCAACACGTTATTCCAAGTAGACAAGTGCTTAATACCTAGACCATCCTCTTTTTTTGATCTACAAATGTCATTCCATTTTACCTTAGTATGAGCTTTTGCCTCCACCTTCCCCGACCACAGAAAATTCCTAAGTTTTTACTCTATTTCTTTAATAATGGAAGTTGGGAGAATGAAGTGACTAGACCAATAATCTGAAAGGAGGAAAGGACCGAAATAACTAATTGCAATCTACCAGCATAAGAGAGATTTTTATGGTCCATTTGTTGACTCTAGAGTCAATTTTTTCCAACAATCCCTCCTAGACAACCGACCTGCTAGAAGAGGAACTCCCAGGTATCGAATGGGAAGCTGACCTCTTTTAAGACCTGACATTATTTCAATTTGGTGAGCTATTTGGTCCATATCTAGAGAACAAAGAAATGACTCTTGGATAGGTTCATTACCATGCCAGAAAATTTGGAAAAGGTTCTTAAACAATCAAGCAAGGTATGGGCCTGAGGCCAAGTCTCCATGGCAAAACATTAAGAGGTCATCAACAAATAAAAGATGGGTGAGTTTAAGTGCTTTACATCTCCGGTGGTATTTAAAGGAATTCCTCTCCTTCATTTGATAGCATAACACAATATACTAACCTAAGCATATAATGATAAAGAAATTTAAGAGAAATCTCCAAATATGTAATTGAAATTACCGTGTATTGACTCTTATGTTATACCACTCATCATTTTGCTTATTTGTTCAAAAGAACTTAAATGTCTAAGAAAGTTCCATTTATATTATAAAAATACGTTCTTTTATAAATGCAATTTTCGAAATATATATTTATATATTTGTATAATGAATTCATGTAATATTTAACACATTATTCTCTTTTTTCTAGTAACATGTTTAATTCTTTATTTGTGATCTAGGCAAACTGAATGTAGGATATTTTCTACTTTCAACTTTACAGCATACTAAAGAAGACAAACTTACATCTACACTTGATTGTATATAGAAGTCTTATGAAGCAACAAAATTTTTGGATTACTTAAGAAGTAATGATAAAGAATCCTTTTATACTAATTGCTAAATATTTTAATCTTAATCTAATACAAACCTCTTAAATTACATAAACAATTATGAAATTAATTTTAAATTTAATTGATCCATTGAATTTTGAAAAATTAAAACTTTCAAACTAAATATATTTTTATGAATAAGAAACAATTGTAAGAAGTTCAAGTCTCACTAAGTACTTCAACAAAGCAATTAAATCTCTCCATTGATTAAGTATTATTAATAATACACATATAATCAGCATTTATCATTAACAATGGTCAGTAACCCATTTTTATCAGTAGGGCCTTAACCAAAAAATTGTTTATTTTTCTGATAGAATATGATCAATGAAGTTCTGTGTCTCAGTTCTCTGCCTATATTCAATGAAGTTCTGTGGCTCAGTTGTGGCTCAGTTCTCTGCCTATATTCAATGAAGTTCTGTGTCTCAGTTCTCTGCCTATATTGCATTCGTTCTTCAACATCAAAATACTGAAAACCATTAACTTTTTTAGTGTGAACTAACAGAGTAGCATCTTCAGAGGACTGAAGTTTTAGTTAGCTTTCCTTTGAACCAAAAAAAAAAGTTTATAAATAAGAATCTTGTGAATTTATTTTGATTCACAGGTACAAATATAAACATCTTGTTTAAGTGTTGTCGTACATTTTAGGTTCAATATAAATTTTTTGTCACTACAACATAAAACGTCGCAGATTGACTTATTTTCTTGTAGTGTGTTAGACATCAATGAACTTCATTTCATATGGCCTCTATATTCACCCTTCCCAAGGTGGCTTGTGTTCAAATTAATATCATCCATATGGTTCTTCTCCTTTCGGTTTTCTTGTCACAACTTTGTGACCAGAAACTCACCCAACCCACCTAAAATTTCTTCGTTGTTACAGCTAGATGATTGGGTGCTATGTCGAGTCCAGCAAAAAGGGAACATGACGAAGACTACATACGATATTCAGGAAAGCCCCATCAAAGAATTGGTCATGGACGCTGGAAACACGGAGCGTGCACGTCCTATATATACAACAGCTCAAAGCAACATTATCACTGATTACTTGAGCAAAGATTGCGCACTCTTAGCTTCCATTCTTTCCGGTGAAACATTACCCCCCATCGAATCTATTTCATGCATTAACTTTCAAGGAAGCAAGGGCAACAACCTCAATTCATTTCACGAAGAGGACAGCGATAAGATGAAGTCTCCAGTGACAGTTTCTTCTTTTAACAATCATAATCCGCTGAAGAGAAAAACACTTGAAGAAGATAGCTATGAAAATTTCATGCAGTCTAAGAAGAAGATGAATGATGGCAACTGCAAGAACAATGACGTCGTCTGAGAATGAAAAGAATCACTACGGCCAAAACCAAGATGGCTTCTACAATCCTTGTTCTTCAGATTATATCACCGACTTTCTGGAGACAAGTTGAAAAACAAAAAACTGAATAATGTTTTGTTTCTTCTAGATTTTCTCTTTAACCTTTCTCTATTTTACTTCTCTTGTTTCTTACAACAGAATACAAACCTATTTATAGGCTACTTTTGTAAAATTCGTACAAGATTTAAAACCAAAACAGAAAACTAAACAACTCAAAACAGAATACTAAACAGCACCATAAATTTTGACCCTTGATTACTGAAACCATCATAACTCTTTCTAGAAAACTTCAAACGTCCTGAGACTTGAACCATCAGAAAGTAGACTCAAAAGCACCCCAAATGCATAGGTCACACTCCAAAAATAGATAACGTTTGCCCCTTCAACTTCACATTTAAAGTTACCTCAAAAACTGTCCACTATGTAGGTGCGAATTTCAAGTCTATTTAAGTTTATTCAACAAAACTACCCCGTAAACTTAAATGTTTCTACCATCCTTTATGCCGAGCAACTTCTTACAATTTTCGAGAAGTACCGTCGGTAGCGGTTTCGTGAAGATATCAACAACTTGGTCCTGACTTGCCACGTGCACTAATTCCACACTTCCTTTCTTCACTTGATCTCGGATGAAGTGAAAATGAACATCGATGGGTTTGCTTCTCTCATGATTCACCGGATTCTTTGCCAACTCGATCGCCGATTTATTGTCAATTCACATCTCAGTTGCACCGAGTTGTTGTTGCTCCAACTTGCCCAACAAATTTATGAGCCATATTACATGACATACGCACCAAGACGCTGCCACATATTCAGCTTCACATGTCAAGAGTGTCACGATCGGTTGCTTCTTTGAAAGCCAAGTAAATGTTGTGTCGCCCATAAAGAACACGTATCCTGATGTACTCTTCCGATCATCGATATCACCGCACCAATCGCTGTCTATGTAGCCCATTAGCTTGAATTCTTCCGTTTTCGAGTAGAATAACCCGAGTGACTCCGTCCCTTTAACATATCGCAAAATTTGCTTCAATGCCTTCCAATGTGAATAAACCGGCTCCTCCATGAACCGACTTACAATGCCGACACTTAACGAAAGGTTCGGCCTTGTGCATGTGAGATAGCGAAGAATTCCCACCAAACTTCGATATTTGCTCGTGTCGACTCGTTCTCGTCCATCGAACTTTAAGAGTTTTGCACCTGGTTCCATTGGTGTCGATACCAAGTTGCAATCTGCCATCTTGTACTTCT
>JAOQML010022856.1:0-11613 GCA_027568935.1 Erythroxylum urbanii | reverse complement strand
TTATTAATTTACAATTGCATAATTATATACTCAACTACTTTATTTATCTAAAGTCAATAGTCAATACTCAAATACTAGCAATAAAATACCATTTCGCAAATATTAAGAATGTGTCAATTAATGATTTAAGTTTTTTGCAAGTTTACATCTTTAATATTGTCGATTTAAAATTTTAATTTAAGTTGTTTTAACTTTCAACTTTCATCTTACAAACTTTCAATTAAATGGTCCAATCAATTTAATTCATCACATATTCATATGAGGCCATGCATTTAATTACTTGTCATAAATTATCATAGTTGTCTCTTAATTGGATAAACTTAAACCAATCTTTATTTTATAACATAACTATACAGTAATAAATCAACCAAACAATAATTCATCTCCAATTTTTAATCCAACCACTCAAATCACAAAACAAAACCATAAGCATAATGTCTCATACAATTCAACATTAAATCCAATATTCAATTCAGAAATCACAATATCACCATACCACCGTAACCATTTCAACATTTCAACTCTAATATTCGATTCAGAACATCAAAATTCACAACATTGCCGCAAGTCAATAACCATTCACAACTCCAATTCTAACCCGATTCACAAATTCACAACTCCAATTCCAATCCAAACTGCCAAATCTCATTCACAATAAATGATGCAATATTTATAACTACACCGGAAATATCGATTCAAAAATCCAATATCAACCCAAATCACAAAATCAATTCACAAATCCAATATCAATCACAATAAATAATGAATTAAGCAGGAAAAAACTACACCAAAAAATTCATAAAACACACCCAAAATTAATTCACTGTCTTCTGCCTTAGGCTTCGGGTATTGCGTGGTGATGGACTAGTGGTGCGGTGCGGAAGTGGTGTGCGGTGGTCATGCTGTGGTGGTGGTGCGGTGGTGATGCGATGATGTGCGGACGTGGTAAAAGAAGAAGACCAACAGTAGCGATGTGCGGACGTGGTGGTGCAGTGCGGTGGTGTAGTGGTGAGTGAAGAAGAATAAGTGAGATACTAAGATGAGAGTGAAGTGAGATGGTGAGTGCAGGTGAGAGTGAGAGTGAGGCAGTGAGAGTAAGAGATGAGGTAGAAGAAGAAGATGAAGAAGTGGTGTGCGGCAGCTGCGATGACAAGAAAAAAATAAAGAAGTGGGTGCGGGTGGTGGCTTCGATGAGAGAAGGAGATGAAGAAGGCTGAAGCTGAAACAAAATGAAGGCTTTGTTTGATGTAAGGTTAGGTTTTAGATTTTGCGAAATGGTCCTTCAACTTCCAGAATTTACGGTACCAAGCAGTATTTGGCTGGTATTTTGGATACTAGTTGGTACCGGCCAGTACCGATCGATAATTAGTGGTATCAATCAGTACCGAAGGAACGGATACTATTCTGGGTACCGGCCGATACGGAACAACATCCATTCCTTTGGCAGGAACTTGATATTTAAAAATAAATGGAAGAAAAAATTATCTGGAAAAAATAATAAAATAATACCATTTCCGCTATAAGCATTATTTTTGTAGTTATTATAATTAAAATTATTTAAAATATTATTGCACATTAATAAATAGTTTCATAAGTGTAAAATTGATTAAGTAATATAATTCATTATAGTAAGTAAAATAATATTTCTTAATTTTTATTTTTATATATATAGTGATTGAAAAATATAATGAACATATAGGTACTTATGCTTTTGCTTTACGTCGCATTTGTATTTGTCAAAGTCAATCATGATATATAATTTCGATTTTTATTGGAATATGCATAATTTGTTTATGACGAACTTCAGAATAAGATTTTAGTAAAAGTACTGATCTAACAATTTTATGCGTATTATTTTAAACGACTGATGCATTTTTTTGTGTGTTTGTCAAATTTTCTATATCATATGGATGGTATGATATTTATAATTTGGAAGATGTCTCAAATATGTATAATATCCAATGTTTTGAAAACTAGACAGAAAGTTAAACTAGTAAAACAATATATGTTTAAGGTTTAAAAGATTCAACTGTTATTAGATCATAATAAAACTCGATAAAAATTAAACAAAAATTTTAAAATTTTGAAATATGATCGGAAGATATTATTCTTATCTATCAAAAAATTAATGTTTAATTAAAAAGATATTGTTAAATAAAAATAATTTATTTATTTTAATTTATAAGAAGTTATTAATTTATGAAATTTACCAATTAATTAAAAACCTAATTGGTTTTTAGCAATAAGAGTTAATAAAGTTAAAAATCGAACAAAAAAATTAGATGGTTCAAGATTTTTATAATTGAACAGTTAAAACTGGTTAAAATTTTCAATCATTGACAAAACCATAATTTTATATACACGTGAATAATAAAAGATATAATATGAAAATAAAAGTGGTATAATATAATGGAGCTAGAACAAATACATGCAAGACTTCAATTTTGTTTTATGTACACGTAAATCATAAATGACATAATGTCACAATAAAAAATAATTATATAATATATACTCAAAAATAGCGATTATGTTAATAAAACAAAATTGAGTGCCAGCATCTAGAGTAGGCCCTTTGCTTTTGAGAGGCGTAATTTAACTCGTAGATTGGTTAATGAAATGTTGTACAATGTCCACGTTGAGAAAGGACCGCATTCAATTTTAAGTCCAAAAATGCCCTAAATTGATCTAGAACATACCAAGCCATTATATAATTATCGCTTTAATAATGTCATACACTTTATTTTCAAAGGATTCGCACATTCCATCTAATAACTTGTTGATAATTCCTTTTCTACTTCTAATCTCGAATAACGATGAAAGAAAATTGTCAAAAAATATTAAAAACTTGAGTTAGTTTTCTTTTCTTAACAAGAAAAGAATATGAATTATATTACTTTTTAATTGCATAATTAAATTTCATTATACATTGTAAATAAGAAATTATTATTTCATATAAGTTATTTAAATAAATTGTGATTTAAGTTCAAAAGACAAATTCAATCTAATTATTCATTGAAAATATTTTCTTTTAACTTTTCATGTTCATAAGATTAGCATTTTGATTCAAATCTAGCCTTCTTTGAAGTTAATATTTAAAATCTAAGTTAATAAAATTTTAGATTGAGTTTGGGTTCAACTTGAATCAATTTAAATTAAAATAATATTATTTTATTTAATAACTAAAGAATTGATTGATTAAAACAATATCATTTTGTTCAAATCTAATCGAATTTTGAACAGGGTTAAAAGCTCAAATTGGGGTTAAATCTTTTTGAGTTTGACCAATTTAGGACTTAAACTTAAAACCAGCTTAATGAAGGGCTAAAATTTCACGAGTCTGCTCAATTTAAGACTTTTTTGGACAAAAATTAGAACGTGTTTATACGGACCGTCATTTAGATGCCACGTTAATAGATGTAATTTAGTGTCTAGGCCAGGCGGAATTTAAGAAAAATCAATCAATATCGTTAAAATTTTTGACTTAAACAACGAAAACCTCTTCAACCCTAAAATCAACAATTTTTATGAACATATGTTGCACCCTCTTTTTCTTCTCTCGGTTGTACCTTCACTCCAATCCCTGAACGCACCATTGCTTATGTCTTATTGGTAGTGTGAGTATGCGATCTCTCTTTTGGCGTTAAAGGTGAATGGGCGGCAGGGTTTTTGGAGATCTGAAACATAAATGTGTTGTGATTGAAGACCAAATAAGGTAATGAGAGTCATGCTCCCTTCTAATTTTTGTATATAAATTTATGATGTTTTAATATTCACTCTATTCCTTGTCCCTATCAATGTTACATTTATGTAAATTATTTTATTTTCTTTAAATGAGTTTGATTATTGGGTTGAATACTGTGTAGACGATAATTGTTTATCATGTACAATTCTATTATACATTTGTATATAGGATATGATCAAGTTTTCTCTTCCCCATGTAGTTGACATTGTACGTAGGATATGATTGATGTCACTTGGTTTAGTTTTGTTGGTGGTTATCCATGTTTTCATATTTTCTATGTGCTGGGTTGAAGATAAAGTATGACATTCATGGAAAAGATGCGGATTATTAGGAGCAAACAAATTTGGTTTTGCAGACATCACTTAGCTGTCAGTGGGTGCATAATCAACATTACAGTATTGTGCTATAATACTTGAGAATGAGCTCAAGTAGTAGTTCTTCAAGTAGTGAGGTTGATTAAAGGATTCAATTTGGTTGCGATTTTGTGTTGGATTGGAATTTTTTTAATTTTCAAATTTGACTGTAGAGGGATGCATTCTAAGCTTGATATGAGGTCATACAAGATGATTTCTTCAAGTTACCCAGTTGAATGGGACTATGATGGGGAAGCTAAATATTGTTACTGCAACTTGAAAGCAGTTAGATGGACTTCATGGACTAACGAAAATCCAGGAAGAAAGTTTTATAGCTGTCGACTCTTTTTGATAGTTTTATAGCTGTCGACTATTTCTGATAATTTTGCTACATTTTAATTTTATTTTAGCTAAATATATTCATATATTTCATTAAGGAATTACTGCTTTTTCTTTGATGATAGAGTGAAAATGTTTGTGAATTTCATGAATGGCATGGTCAAATATTTTGTCCAAGAGCAACATAAATTATTTTAGAGCTGAAAAATAGAGAGAAGATGTTATATTATCAAAACAATCTATTGAAGGCGAAAGTGACAGAATTAAGAGAGGATGTAGTAGATGTTTTGCAAGCTGAAAGAATTGCTGAAATTTTGAAGTTAAAGAATGAGTTAGTTGCCACAAGGGCTTTTGAAACACATTCAGCAAAGTGTTGGAAATGGTTTGCTTGTTTAAGCTTGTGTTTAATATTTTTTCTTATATTTGTTAGTTTAAATAATGAAGGTAAAAAAGGCAATATTTGTACCTTTAAAGCCTTACTTGGAAATGGTTTGATGTACTAGAACAATGTGTAAATGTTCTTCAACTAACCTGATGTTGGAAAGTGCAAAGTGTTAGATGTTTTAACATATGTTGTATTACTAATTTGATGTTCCTGCCTAAACAAGTTTGATGTTTGATATACTAGCCTAAACATGTTTGATATTTCAACATTTGGTAAGGAAGGTTACTGACAAAATAGGATCTTTAATCAATGGAGATTGAGCATTCGTTAGTAGTCAAAACGAGTTAAAAGAGGCAGCAATTGACTACTTTAAAAAATGTTATCGATGTTTTACCTCCAATCCAATGATTAACACAACTGTTAAGTTGTTTTATAAGTCGTCAAATTATTGATGAGATGACAAATATGTTTAATAGTCCTAGAATTCCAACTGAGGTTGTATTAACAATGTACATGTTGTACCATTCATGAACTTCCACGGAAATGGTTAAACCTAAAAGAAATGCAATACATACTGATTGGAAAATAAAAGAAACCAACACTTTTCTACAAAAAGCTGATCATCTCTTTCCATCCATAGACTTTAAGCTTTCCTTGAACAATACAAAATATTGCAGAGAATTTGACAAGTCCAACTAAGTTTCTATCACCATTGATAACCCATTCATGAACTTCAACAATAAGGAAAAACATACAAAAATTAAATTCAAATTGAAATTGGAAGTCATTGCATTCATTACTTAATAAAATTAATCCCAACAACATCCTTACAATCAATTGCTGTTCAGTTCACAAATATCACAAATTGTGAATTTTACTAATAATTAAATGTTTAGTTTACATTTTTTCCTTTCCCTTTGAAGATGCAGTTTGACTTTGTTGGCTTGGATTCAAATGTGCACTAATAGCGTCCTTGCTCTTTATTGATTTCTGCCTAAGGTTTAGTAGTCTCTAACTTCTCCTTCTAGACTGTAGATAAAATACAAATGTTTGTTAAGCTGTATGAATTAATTAATTTTAAGTAAGAATGTAAATATTTTATACTTACATTTAGTATTTGTAACCCTGTGGTTTTATTTGTGTGCACCCCCATCCCTTCCATTCTTTTCTTGATCTTCCTATTTGCTTCTTGTTAAAGAGAAAAGTATGTGACAAGCCTTTTTCCTATAATTTTCACTCGAGAATTTGAACTATATTTGCCAGTTGCCAACATACTCAATCTGCTTCCATCATCTGCAACACCATAACCAGGCCCACTTCTCCCTTTGGTTTGGTTCTTAGCGGTGGCCTTTGAAGATGTACAGATATTTTTTGTTGTTTTTGAAGCACCTCCAGGTGTTGGGAGAACAACTGAGGCTGTTACATTTGAACTCCCACTTACATAAGCAGTACTTGAGGTGTTAACAGTGCCTGAAGCAGTTACGGCACTAGCAGATACAGACACAGTAGTAGAGGTAAAGGCTTTTGCTTTTCTTTTACCTTTCTTTCCCTTTTCAGTGTTGGATGTAGATTTACAGGCACTTACTGGGTTGTCAGTGTTGGTTTCAACTATGGATATGTTTTCGGGATTTGATGGTGAGTTCGTTGTGTGTTGTTCTATATAGAAATCAGTTGACTAGTCTGGGTTCAGATTTTGAAATTGGGCTGGAACCTGCCATTGATAACAGTGATAACAGAATAAAAAACTTAGAAGATTACCATTACTATGTAAAAGAATCTTAGCTATACCATAAAAAGACAAAATAACTTAGAAATTACCTCTCAACCCTTCCAAGGATAGCCTCTTTTGTTGTATCCTTCTGTATGGAAGTGGTTATATGTAATGATTATGCCCCTCCTAGATACGTTATCATCAATTTGCTTTTTGTTTACTTTTGTATTCTTTTAAGGCTCATCAATACCTTTTTTCCTAGCTGTTTTGGGCTTACCAAGCCCTTGTTTGAATTCTGGTGGCTTAACAATTTCCTCATTGCTAATGGGCCAGTTCTTCATACAAGGCATTGGTTGAATTGCCTTCCCATATGCTTTCACATATTCATTCTTTCATAACCAACTATAAGTGTACTCTTCAATATTAACCCTACTGTCTCTAATAGCACGTATGACATGTGCATAAGGAATGCTAGACAGGTTATATCTTCTATAAGAACATATTTTGTTTTGAAGCCTCACCACATATCTGTTTTGTCCATTATCAATCTTATACCCTCCTTCTTTACTATGATGCACTGAACAATGCTGAGCAATCATGACACTCTTCTCAATTGTTTCTTATATTCTTAGCCCTGAATTACCCTTCCACTTGGCAGCCTCTTTCCTTTTTCTCATAATTCTTTTCATCAATTCTCTTTTAAGATGCTCAAATAACCCTAAAACTGACATTTTCCTTGCATCAACCAAAGTCTTATTAAAGTCTCACATAAGTTATTGTCAACCAACTCAATCACAGAATCTTCCTTCTGGAAAGCTCGATACCATTGTTGAACTGGTGCATAACTCTTAATATCTTTTGCTGCCCTTTGGTTCTTAGCTCTGAGCTTATCCAAATTTTCTTCATATTCCTTTACTGTGAAGGATTTTGCAATTTTCCAAAAGTTCTCCTTTATCACTTCCCCTTTATTTCCTCTTCTATGCCAATTGACAAAAACATGTCTAGCACAAAACCTGTGCTCAACATCTAGATACAAATCAGCAATGGCTCTATCAAGTCCCTACAATGGAAAACATAACCATTTGAATAGGCTTGTGGATACAACTGTGCATATTTCATAACAGTTACACTCTCAATGAAAGTAAAAACAAGATTGATGTAAAACTTTTACCTTTTATCAGTCAATCATTATAGTCTAACCAATTTCGGAGCCTAAGTGAGGTAAATCTTCTTTCAGCCTTTCAATGAAGCACTTCCATGTGACTATCGACTCAATTTCAATAGCCCAAGCAACAGGAAACATTTGATTGTTTCCATTTCTTCCCACAGCACATAAAAGTTCACCATTAGTTTTGGTTTTCAACTAACATCCATCTAGGACAAGAAAATGCCTACATCCATGCCTAAACCCATGGTTAATAGCTTCTAAGCATATACAAGTGGAGATGTTGGAATTAGTCGAGACACTGTCAATGTAATAGTGCTTCCTGGGTTGGTCTGCCTAATCACGTTAGCATAAGACCAAAGCTTCTTAAACTCATCTTCAATGTTGATAACAACACTGTTTACTAATTTTTTCTTTGCTTTTCTCACCATACTCATGGACACTTCAACACCTAAACAATCCTTAACATAAAATGTTATATCATCATTCTTAAAAAATGGTTCCCTTTTAAGCTCATCCTTCAACAAGTCAGCTAAAATGTTGGTATTCATCTTAGGATTTGTATATACCCTATTACAATTATGATTGTTCCTAAATTTCCTAACTTGAAATGACTGTAGCTTCCTATCAAATGCTCCATATATATACCAAGGGAAGTTCTCTGTCCTACATTTTCCTTGGACAAACGTGGGCTTATTTTTGGTAAACATGACAGCCCTCTTTGTTTTGATGAACAACAAACTCACTACACGCTTAAATTGTAAATGATTAAGAAAAATCATCCTTAATTCATTGTAAGGCTCAGCTGCATTTTCATCATAAACATGGTATTTACTTTTTCTCCTAGTAGCATCATCTACCATATCATCTACATCACTAATAAGTTCTCCATATTCATCACTGTCATAATATTTAGACAAAACTACCTCATCTTCATTGTTTGCATCACCTTCATCAGCTTCATGTGGTCCATTATCTTCATTCAGACCATTACCTTTATCTCCTTGCTCTAATTCCTCTTCAACATCTTCATCCAGACTATCACCTTCATCTCCTTCCTCTAAATCCTCTTCAACATCTTCATCTGGACCATTACTTTCATCTCGTTGCTTTAAATCCTCTATATCCTCTTCCTCCACATTTGTATCATCTTCATTCTACATATTTGCATCATTTTCATCCTCCACATTTGGAACATTGTCTATATTACCTACATTACCTTTAAACCCTTCATTATTAACATCCTCACCATTATCTTTAACTATATGACACTGATTAACCTCATTACATTCATCTTTAATCACTTCAATAGGGTATCCAAACTATGTTTAATATAAATATCAATACCACTCGTTCCCATCATCTGACTAAACATATCTAACATACTAACATCATCTTGTACAACTCTCAAACCATTACATAGTTCAAAACCAAACATAAGATAAAATATCTTTTCACGATGTTATACCTAGTTCTCTTACATACATCAACCTGTTCAAAATAGCTTAGTAAGTCAGGATCAAATTCAATTTCTTCCACAAAGTCCCCTTATATATAACATTATTACCCACATTAACAAAACATCCTGCATGGTGAAACTATAGAGTTACTTCATCAAATATCATTATGCCAAACTGAGAAAACCAACTCTAGGAAAATGAAAACATTCAATCAGAATGTTGAAAGGAAACACTGAAGTGAAAGTGAAAAATTCAAGCCTAGCACAACACATGATGCTTAACATAATCATAACAATTCCATTAACCAACTTACTAAGTTCTATTAATTAAGGTACGTGGCATTGTTTACACTTGTGAATCGAGAAACATGTTCTTGTTGTGGCTCCTAGGCTCGCGAAATTTTTCACCTATAAGCCTTATTGGAGCTGCATCACTGGTTTCTAGCCTATATACCTACCTAATGGTTTATTATACCTTAATGTTTAAATAATATCCGTATTAAATGCAATCCTTATTTAGTTCAATTGTTACATCAACTTTAAGTTGCTAGTAATTAGAGTCTTTTAGATTTAAGTTACTACTAGAATAACATAATCAGAACTTTATATTATCATCAATGATAGTCATAGTATTGCAAACAACAGCATAAAAACAATACATCTGTTGCAATTAAAAAAATACAAACTTATACGACAAATACTCCCACTAGTAAAGCAAAAAGGATGTAGGAGGGCATTTCCTACCAATAAGAGTACAATAGAAAACTAGTTGGTCCTAGCAGCTACCCATTTTGCAGCTAATCATCTTCGATAGAAGATGAAACTAATACCATGTTGTTTCTGCCCATCTCATTCATACTATCTTCCTCAGACTATGCTAACCTCAAACTTCTTTAACCTTAGATTTCTTTTTACCACTCTAACCTCAGACTTCTCTAACCTTATACCTCTCATAATCAAATGTTTATCACTCCTAAGTCTAATGGTTAATACTTTTATTCTACGACTTACTTTAGTTTCAAGAGATGATGCGTGAACCAGGCAACCCAACCTCTTCAATGAAGACTGGAGCGAAGATCGGAGGACGGTAAAGATGCGTCAACCAGCCATCACAACCCATTCAATGAATGATACAACACTGATCTGGTAAAGGCAACCCTTGGTGAAGATGTGTGAACCAAGCAAGACAATCTTTGCAAGAAGACTGAAGCGGAATGGTCGACGGTGAAGATCTGTCAAAGAGGGGAGAGATGGTGGGATTTTAGGGTTTCTGTAACTTTTTCGTTTTACTTTTTTTTACTTTTACGAAATTTATAGAATTTACAAAAATTCATAAAATTTTAGGTTAAAATTTAAAACCTTTTACTTTGTTGTACGTGGAATTTTCTTAAAGGATAATGGTGTCACATTGTTACATGTAACGGCGAGTGTAAACACATCCTAATTTCTATCTAAAAAAGTCTTTAATTAAGTAGATTCGAGAAATTTTAGCCCTTCATTGAGCTGGTTTTAAGTTTAAGTCCCAAATTGATCAAACTAAAAATGGGTAAGCCTCAATTTGGGCTTTTAGCCTACTTTAGCCTATGAGATTAACTACTTCCTTCATAAGAAAAAACATAAACTGTGCTACTCTTTTTGTGTTCTATTAATGTTCAATCTTAATAGAGCAATGACTAGGAACAATTTAGGGATAATACATAAATGCACTATGAATCTCATAATTATAATCTCATTATAATTTCATTTGTGATATACAATTGTCCCATAGACTTTATCATATACATCTAAACAGTACAAGATAAAGATTGTCTTTAAATAATTTGTCACTAAATTACAATCAAAGCGATTGGCTGTAACATCCCGTTTCCATATAACAGGTCGAACCATAGAAACGGGTACACGAGAGATCAATCGGAGAAATTAGGAAAACACATCTCATGCTCATGCATTTGTGAACATTGATTTTTGCACATGAAAAATATCTGCACATGCATTCATGACATTTTCCCGGTATAAGTGTAAATAAATGAGAATTTTGAAAAATAGGCTTTGTGTGATGTATGAAATTTGTGTTATGTGATTGGGTGAGCCATCGATGATGGTCACTCACTGAGTTCGCAAAACTCACCCAAAATTTGCAATTAATTTTCAGGACTCAGAAGAATACCCAGTTAGGCGACGGGAGTATGCCTATTGCATGCGAGACAGGATTAGAGGTTGGGATCAGTTCGCGTCTGCATTGTGTCTCTTTATTTTTGTACTGAATTGTATTTTTCACAAAATTTTGCATTATTTGTAATCGAATATTATAGTGTGTAATAATTTTGAGAAATTGGAAATGATTGTGTTTTATAATTTGAAATAGGCCCAAATGGCTAATAAAAGTCTTTGTTGATTACATTGTTTGTATCAAATGATTATAAAACAAAGTGAACTGTTTTGGTTAACGATTTTCTGTA
>JAOQML010022798.1:0-11615 GCA_027568935.1 Erythroxylum urbanii | reverse complement strand
CAATTTTTATTAATAATATAAAAATATTATTATTAGGGTAAGGAGAAATAATATAAAAATATTATTAATTATATACATGGGGGTTAGCGTTAAAAAAATTGATATTAAGAAAAATTATTGAGGGTATATTAGGTAGTATGTATTTATTAATTTACGTTCCATCCTAAACTCCCCAAGTCAGAGGTTTCTTATTTTTACTGTTTAGGATAGAATGGAACGTAACATGAAACCCTCCGCTTCCATCCTATTCCGTTCCATTCCATTATGAAACCTTCAACCAAATGATGGAAGTGTGTTACGTTCCATTCTGTCCAATTACTAAACCTCCAACCAGACAGACCTTTTAGTAATTGCAAAGGCTTAATTTGTTTCTTAAGACTTCAAATCTAACTTTTGAAAGAACCTTAGTTAAATCATCTGTAATTTAATTCTCTGTCTTGCAATAAACCAACTTTATTTCACTAGCTTTCTTTTCTTCTCTCAAGTGATACAACTTAATCTTGAAATGTTTTCTCCTCTCATGACATACATGATCATCATAAACAATTGTAGCTTGATTATCTTCATTAATCTCTGTCATCTTAGTTTGCTTCATATGTAAATTTACAAGTATTTTTCTAATTGAATTGCTTGGTTTACAGTAACATTAGCTATTATATACTATACTTCTACTATATTTTGTGTAATCATATCCTACTTCTTTGAACTTCATAAAAAAATTCCTGAACTAAAGCTGAAACAAAATCCTGTTGAGCTTTTCATGTCATCAATAAAACTTACCCAGTCATCGTTAGAGTAACCATGAAATTGAAAAAATTGACAGTGAAAGTGTTAGATGCTACAATCTGTGGTGTCTTTAATATATCTTAAAATATGCTTAGCAGCTTGAAAATGAACGTCACTAGCATAATGCATAAAACGTGAAAGGAAGCTTGTTGTAAACATTATGTCTGATCTTGTAGCTATGAAATACATCAAACAACCAACAAGACTCCTACATTGGCTTTCATCAACTTTTCTAGCTTCATCCTCTAGGATAAAATTTTCCTTTTGATTCATTAACATGTTAATGCTTTTGTAATCTTCCACCTAAAATTTCTTAAGTATTTCCTTAGCATACTTCATTTGACATATAAGATTGCATCATGACCTTGCTTCACCTCTATGCCCATAAAGTATGACATTAAGCCAAAAGCCAATGTGTATCATCTCAAATGCTTCAAACATTTTATCTTTAAACTCTTCCACTAGCATTTCATTACTCCCTCTTACAAGACGATGATCAAAATAAATAAATATTATAATTAAGTTAGTATCTATTTTCTTCACATATAAAGTAACTTCACTTAGATCTTTAACAAATCCAAAGATCTAAAGATATTCATCAATTTTGGTCTACTAGGCTCAAGTAGCCTATTTAATACCATATAAAGCCTTTTTAAACATAGAGGCCTTTTCCTCTTGTCCCTTGCCTTGGAATCCTTCTGGCTACTCTACATAGATCTCTTTTTGAAGATAACTATTTAAAAAAACAAAGTTTACATTCACTTGGTAAATCTTCCATCATTTTTGTACATTCAAAGTAATGTCCTTATTGTATCCAAGTATGCCACTTGAGAGAAAGTTTTTAAAAAATCCACTCCAAACACTTGACTATACCACTTCACAAC
Organism: Erythroxylum urbanii; assembly: GCA_027568935.1. Classification (NCBI taxonomy): domain Eukaryota; kingdom Viridiplantae; phylum Streptophyta; class Magnoliopsida; order Malpighiales; family Erythroxylaceae; genus Erythroxylum; species Erythroxylum urbanii. The sequence goes on along the minus strand of JAOQML010022798.1, from coordinate 9,945 downwards.
TAATATAGCCTTGTGTTTATTTACAAAACCATGTACATTAAGTTTGATCCTATAAACCCATTTAACTCCAATAACTTTTCTATGTTGAGTTTTGTCTAATAGCTCCCATATACCATTCTTCTCAATCATCCTAAGTTCTTCTTTTGTTGCTTCAATCCACTTGCGATCCATTTTTGCTTTTTTGAGTTCAATAGGATCAAAAATAACATTGCTCCTTTTGTAAAATTTAGACAATGATCTTGTGCCTCTAATTGGATTACCATATATGTTGTCATTTAGGAATTATGGAATTTTAGGCAATTGCTCTTTTATCGACTTGTGCCAACTCTACTATTTGTCCTCTATGAACTTAACATCTCTACTTACAAGAATTTGTTTATTTTGTGGCTGGAAAATTCTATAAGCCTTGTAAGAGTTTTTATATCCAATAAAAATTCCTAGTTCTGCCTTCTTATCAAGTTTGTCTCTTTTCACCTGTAGTGCATAAGAAAAACAGAGATAATCAAAGGTTTTTAAGTTTTGTAAATCTAGTTTATAAGCAAGCCACACTTCAAATGGAGTTTTCTTTTGTATAAGTCTAATTGACAACCTATTTAGTAAGAAAACTGCAGTGTTTACCTCTTAAGAGGGCTTGATGACATCTTAAGTGTAGCAATCCACTCCCATCTGATAGGTACCTATATATCCATTAGACATTTGAGCACATACTCGGTGGAAGTAGTGCACTAGAGCAATCACATCACTTATCATGGCTTCGTATTTAAAACACAAATACTCAATATCTAAAACTCAATTCTTCATTTTAATTTTATAAAACATAATGTACATGATAACATTACATACATCATCGATATATACAGTATCAAAAACTTATCAGAGTCTATAGCTCTGTTTACAAAATATGCTACATAAATGAGGAACTATACAAAAACTCTATCTATCACTTTAGTCTCAGTTAACCGACCTTTGAGCCATTTGTTCTATCCAAAAATGCAAGAACTATTCTTCTTCTAGTGCATCTTAAAGTCTCCTCTCTAGTGCATGAAAAGCTACGTTGCAATTTTGATGAGCTTTGCAAACTCAGTGAACTAACCATCATCGATGGCTCACTCATATCACATAACACAATAATTCATATTCCCAATTCACAAACAGTTCATGATATCACGTAATAAATTTCACTCCACTAATCATCATGTTGAATCAAATACAATTATGTTAACTTAGTTTGCATTTCATAATTAGAATAGTTTAAACAATTTATTTCAATCATATAAAACATACATATCAAATGCATATGCAATGCACATGTGACTCACATTAAATTATTACGTTGTTATGACCGAGTGTCTTTTTAACTGTCCTGTATCTATTGTAGATATCGGGCTCATTAATAATTGTCCTGTATTTGTTGGGGATACTAAGCTCATTATACATAGTAAGCCAAAGGCTCTTACCACATTCTGAGCTTCAAGCTCTTTTTCACCAACGCATAACTGCCTTTATCTTATCATGCATATCATGTGATGAATGCATCAAATCTCATATATTCAATCAGTTACTTATATTCACTTTACACATTCACCTTCACATTTTCACCGGACCTAAGTTCGACATTCAACAAGTATGTTGAGTACACTTATTTCTCTTAAATTCATATACAATGAGCATTTCCAATGTGATTTTTATGAATGAAATTCCTCGGACAATCAATGTCCAGAATTAACACATTCACATCAATAGTAACTCAATAATTGACACTTAAGCAAAGATAGACAAACTTAGTGAGAACATCTAGGTTACACACAATATGCTCCAGATAGCTATTGCCTTGATGTCCCGGTAATGTCTAGATGTTGTCGCTCTATTTGCACTTCTATATCATGCAACACATACATATTTACATAATACTAATTTGCACAATCATATTAATACTTAATCATACACATATTTATATATGTTATGTATAATGTATACTTAATTACAATCCTGGGTTTGCATAACCTTAATCATGTGTTTCAATCATTCAAACATTTTAGTTTGTATATGTCTAGCTTAGTCAAAGTTCTATACCTCAAGTATATTTGATTATTCTAAAATTCCTCAATCAATCATTCAACAAGGTTGTTCTAGCATTATAAGATCACAAAATATCCAAATTCTCATTCTTCTTTTCTCAATACACATCATTCATTTTTTTTGAATCATATTAGCCATCATATGGTCACTTTCATTCTTATAACATCTTCAAATTTCCATATTTGAATACTTGATGTATAATAATTCATTCTTAAGTTATAACCTCAATTATCACCCTAAACATATCACATACTTGATCATTTAATCCATCATCAAACTAGGTTCATTTCAAGCTTCATTTTAGCCTAAATGCATCATAGGAAAGTACCTAACCATTTGTTGTTTCAAACCACACATAAAAGAAGTATAAATCATATAACAACCATTCCCACGATCGTGGGTTTCATTAACAAAAATTGTCAGCCCTTTCTTACATTCCCACGGTTGTGGGTTGCTTACATTTGAAAATCCCAGCAAAACTTCTTCCTATTTTCTAGCTTTTCCAACTCCTACAAGTTACATTTAACACATCTTATGCTTAGTCTATCATTTCTACCTTAGTTTATCATCATGTAGACTATCATTTCTACCTTAGTTTATCATCATTTCCTCTACATTATCACCTCCATTTCAGCTCAATATCATTCATAAATAATTCATAATCTATGGTTGATCATGAATACAAAAACAGAACATCCATATATATACATTCGTCATCAATGTTTCAACACATATTTAACTCCATTATCACCTTAATTTCATTTCTAAACTATCACCTTAATTTGTTCTCATTTCAAGACAGTTCATTACTCCTTTTTTGTATCTTTAAACTCATTTTAGTTTACCTTAATAACAACTACCAAAAATTTACGTGATTATACATCAAAAACAGAACATGAGTATATAATTTCTTTATAATATTTCTGCATTCTTTCTACACCATTTTAGGAATCATTCTATCTCAAAAACATCTCTATAACAACTTATGAATTATTAACCATCATATACGTAAAAAACTCATAAAAATACCCATGTTTCTCTTTCATGTTTCAGTATATACTCTTCACCATCTTATGATCATTTAACCCATAACTATCATTATAAAAGTTGCTATTTGACAAACCATGAAGAATAATGTTTTACACTTACTTGTTTAACTTCAAGGTCTTTAAATCAAAACTTAACCCTAGCTTTTAAGCATCATACGATCATCATCATTCAAGGTGGAAGGGTTAGGTCTTTTAGTAACAAGATGGAGAAGATAACGATAAAGGAAGTGCCAAATGATGGATGAGAGCAAGAATCAACGTTGTGAGGGTGAGAAGGGAGTGTCATACATGAAGAAAAATGAAGAAGATGAAGAAGAGAGCATATGGTAAAGATGAAAGATAAGAAAATAAAGATGGTTTTACAAGAGAGTGTCGTATAATAAGTGGTAAATAACAAGATTAAAAGGCTTAGTAAGCGTCATGACAAGTGTAATAACACTATTTTAAGGACAAATGACATTAAAAATTGGGACACAATTGGATTAGAAATTAGAGACAAATTGACTAGAGATTCAAGATGTCATGATACTTACCTCTTAATTAATAATGCTAACTATAATAATATCTTCTAATATTGTACCCCCTATCCTTTAATCTCTAGTCCATTTGTCTCCAATTTCCAATCCAATTGTCTCCCAATTCTCAATGTCATTTTTCCTTAAATCATAATACCACATATCAATTATTTCTAATGCCATAAATCAACTATCTTGCCACTTGACATTTTCCTAGTCTAAAATACCCAAAGTTTCAGAAATTTTCCTAAATTTTCACCAAAAATTCTAAATCAATACTTATACTCACCAAACTAATTTTCAAGACATATAATCTACAATTCACATCATAATCATTTTAAAAAATCAATTATACCTGAAAAATGTTGAATGAGTGCATGAATAGTCATTGTAATGTGTGAAAAATTCAATTTCATGTGTGTGTATGCTTATATTATGCATGAGCATGAAATGCATTTCCTAATTTCTCATTGCTATTTCTCATGTACAATATTCTAGGGTTCTAACCCTTTTGAAAAAGAAAATGGGATACTACATTAAGACCCTCATAGCCTTTATATAGAATCAATTACATAAGAAAAACATCTTAGGCATAAGGAAGAAATAATACAAGTTTAGATTTTCTTAATATAGATATGACTTTCTTAACGCTCTTCCTCAAGTTGGAGCATACATATCATAAGCTCCAAGTTTGCCGTATGTAGATTTCAACTTAGACCCCCTAATGTCTTGGTAAATAAATCAACAAGTTAATCTTCTCAATTGATACATGGTGTCTCAATCAATCCTTCTTAAAGGTTTTCATAAGCAATGTGACAATCCATCTCAATACATTTGGCTCTATTATGAAAAATTAGATTAGAGGTAATATGAATGGATACCTAATTATCACACATTAATTTTATTAGAGAGGAGTGCTCGAAACCAAGTTCCCTAAGAAGATGCCTTAATCGAATAAACTCACATGTAGTATATATCGTGGCCTTGTATTTGGATTCAACACTACAATATGCAACAATTGCTACTTTTTTCTTTTCCATGACACCATGTTTCCTCTTATAAATATATAGTAGCATGAACTAGACTTTTAGTCATAAGATTTTGCCTAATCTGCATCAGTATATCCTTGAATTTGACTGTGTTCATAGTTAAGTATCTTAAAATCCTAATAACTATATCCCAATGGCTGGTTCATGGAGTCTCCATACATTGAATCACTATATTTATAGAAAAATATATATCTAGATGAGTAACAGCAAATAATTTAGCTTACCTGGATTTTACAAATGTTCTCTTTTATTAGCATTAAGGTTGGCATTTAGCTCCATGGGACTATCAACTAGCTTAGTTCCATACATACCTATTTCCTCTAGAAGATCAAGGATGTACTTTCTTTGAGATAGGCAAATTCCTATCTTCGACCTTGCTCTCTTGATACCCCTAAAATATTTTAGCGAACCAAGGTCCTTTGTTTGAAATTTTGTTTGTGGGAATGACGTTAAAGACTGGATTCCTACTTTATCATCTCTATTAGTAATAATATCATCAACATAAAATGATCAAAAGGATTCTACTAGCTTTAGAGTGACAATAATACATTAAGTGATCAACACCACATCAATGCTGACCAAACTACATAACCACTGTATTGAAGCACTAAAATGAAGCTCTCGGTGATTACTTCAAATCATATAGAGACTTGTTAAGGCATCACACCAAATTAGGCTCCCCTTAAATAATGAACCTGGATGGTTGCTCTATAAAAAAATCTTCTTAAGATCCCTATGAAAGAAAGCATTGTTTACATTGAGTTGATGAAGAGGCTAATTATGTGTCTCTGCGAATGAAATGAAAACACAAACATATGTTAGTTTGGCTAAATGAGAAAATTTTCCACTGTAATCCATACCATACACCTATGTATGACCCTTAGTTACCATTCAGGTTTTTAAATGATTAACAGTGCAATCAAGATTAACTTTATCATTAAACATCCATTGACAACCCACTATTATCTAACCATATGAAGGATTAACTAAGTCCCATTTATTATTAACCTATAAAGCCAATATATCTTCTTCCATAGCATGTCTTCATCCAGGATGATCTAAAGCTTTTGAAACAGACTTAGGTATAGGTATAGAAGATAAAGTGGACTTAGGTGTTGGTATAGAAGATTATAGAGGGAAATTGATCAGTCAAGATCATTACATGGTGGAGTTAAAGACGGGAAGAAAATGGTGATAAGCATGAATCTTGTTAGTACACTTTATAAGGAGTACATCAACTATAAATCTAAAAGTCAAAATAAGATAGGCATTCCAAAGGAGTAGGATTAGTGTCAAGAGCCAAAGTAACATAATTGGAAGCTGTTTGGGAAGGAACAAAAGGAATTGGTAGACACTCATTAGTATCAGTAGAGACATACTAAGAATTAGAAAAGTACGGTATGTATTCAAAGAATGTAACATCAACAAACATAAAAAATAGATTTAATGAAGGTCTAAAACATGTGAAACCTTTTTACAAATGAGAGTACCTGAGAAAAAACACTTTATAAATTTTTAATTTAATTTATCTGTGTGAGGTTGAAGCTAATGAACAAAATAAACAGAATTGAATACCAAGGACTAATAAAAAAAGGATTTTGATATGGAAAGAGGGTAGAGAATGGAGTTTTACCAATTAACAGAAAAGATGACATTCTATTGATAAGAAAACATATAATGAGTACAACATCTCTCTAGAAATGTTTTGGTGTATTAATTTGGATTAACAAGGTATGAGTTTTTTCAATAATATGATGGATTTTTCTTTCAACTACCCTTTTTTTTTTAGGAGTCTATAGAAAGAAAAATTGATGATAAATACCTTGTTGTTTCAAGTAGCTAGAGGATGAACTAGTGAAATATTTTCTAGAACTATCATTATAAAAAATATTGATTTAGGTTTTAAACTAATTTTGAATTTCATCATAGAAAGATGAAAAAATAGAAAATAGGTATAAACTATCTTTCATTAGATATAACCAACTTATTTGAGAGAAATCATTAAAAAAATTATAAAACACTAAAGTTCTAACTTGGACTTGACACGACTTGGACCCCAAATATCTATATTGATTAACATAAAGGGTTTCTCAACTCTTTTATTAACTCAAGGAAAGAAAGTACGATGATGTTTTCCAAACTGATATGAATAGATTCTAACCCTGATACTACTTTCTTGAGATTTTTCAATGACAAATGGCCTAATCAATTATGAATACCAATAGGAGAGACTAACAATGAACGTGAAATAGATGACTACAATTTTTCAAAGTAGTACATTCCATTTGATTCATGCTCTTTTCCAATCATCATCTTAGTCTTTATATCCTAGATATTGACATTATTAGGGTAGAAAACATATAAAAAAAATTTATTTGTTTAGTCAATTTGCTTACAGACATAATATTGAAAGAAAAGTTTGGTATAAATATTTTATAAGGTAAAACTAAAAGAGGGATAAGATCTAACACCTTTAGTTATGGGGGTAAAGAGAACTAATAATAGGATTTTGTCTTTACAATTCTAATGAGATATGTTGTTTTCAATGTGGTGTGTATTTATACATCCTAATTAGGGTTATAAGAACAAATTAAGTGTCCATTTTAGGAATAAATAGATGAGATGATTTAACAAATTCTTCCTAATGAGAAAGTTATAATAAGAAGAGACTTTAATGGAAATATTAGGGCAACCATGGATGGATATTCTGGGATAATAGGGGGTTTCGGGTAAGAAGATAGGAAAGATAGTGGGACTGTTTTATTATACTTCACAGTAATGCTTGAGTTGATGGTAACCAATTCATTTTTTAAGAAAAAAGAGGAGGTCCTATTGAATTTTAAAAGAAGAACTGTGAAGACTCAAATTGACTAATTCCTTGTAAGGTAGCGTGATCAATCTTGTTTCAAGGATTGCAAGGTGATGCCTCACACTTGTAAATTAACATAGATTTTTGGATTTAGATCTTATAATTAAAGGATGGAGAAAGAAGAAAAGTCCTCAGATGTATACCAGAGTTAGATGGTTGAATTTGAAAGCGTTTGGAACAATTTAAGGATAGAGTAATATATGAAGAAGAAACACTTTTAAGGAATGCAACTAAGGAGATCTTAGGTGCTTGTAAAGGGCCTAGGGTAGTAAGATGGAGTCTTGGTGATCGAATGAAGATGTATATGAAAATGTTAAGATTAAAAAGGCTTCCTATAAAGCTCTATTGGATAGCATCACAGAGGTAAAAAGGGTAGTTAATCAAGAAAGTTACAAATTGGAAAAGAAAGAGACAAAATAGATGGTCTCGGAAGCCAAAAGTGAGATTATGAGAAATTATACTAAAGATTGGAAACCAAAGATGGAGAAAAAGATAGGAACAAAAAGAGAGAGACTTAGATCAAGTTCATTGTATAAAAGATGAAGCATGACAAATACTTATAGCTAAAAATGATATTAAGAGAAGGTGTGGTGTAGGAAAAATAAAAGAATTATTAACTAATAGCTAAAACACATAAAAGTATAAATATAACTGATATTGGACTAGTATTTCAGGGTTTAATATGTTGGACTAGTAAAAGCGAGGATCAAAAAGAGAGAGACTTAGATCAAGTTCATTGTTTAAAAGATGAAGCATGACAAATACTTACAGCTAAAAATGATATTAAGAGAAGGTGTGGTGTAGGAAAAATAAAAGAATTATTAACTAATAGCTAAAACACATAAAAGTATAAATATGACTGATATTGGACTAGTATTTTAGGGTTTAATAAGTTGGAAGTTAGCATTTCATTTATTGGAATTCCATGGTGAACACAAAGAATGGAAGGTAGGAAACTGGGAATCAATCCTAGGGTTTAATAATCACTTTTTGAAGAAAGCATCACACTTTTTAATTGAAAACTCAAGTTTGCATAAAAATTTCAGATCACTTTTTATGAAAGAGCTTAATATATACATATTTGTAAAGAAGTTTTAAAAACCCTTATTCTTGTAGGAAAAGGTTCCTAACAAATTTAAATCCTATTATAATAAAATTATATAAATTCTAAACAACTAAGGAATCCTAACACAATATAAATTTTAGCCCTAATCTTTAATATTAACTCAATTCTAAATCCTCATCACACCAAATTAAAGCTTGTGGATTACTAATCTTTCCTCTTTTATGTCTTTTATAGACTTTAAGTTATTTTGCATCAATTCTCCTAACTTGTCATAAATCATCCTTGGCATAGAACATGATAAATAAAAATCATATAAGCCTGGATTCAACTTTTGAAATTCAAATTCTAAAATCTAGGTATTGTTATAAATTTTCTTCCTTTCCACTTAACAAGAGATTGTCGATATCCTTCATCTCTTATGGCTAAAATTTGTTCATTAAGAACATTCTCTATCTCCTCTTTAAGATAAGGAATGGTTTAAATTCTTACAACTGCAGTAGGGGATTGCTTATCACCTAGTCTATGATAAAAAGTTAAGTCTGCAACATTAAAGATAGGACTTATTCCCATATCACATGGTTGTTCCAAAACATAAGCATTATCATTTACCTTGTTGATGATCATATAAGGTCTAACACTCTGTGAATGAAGTTTCTTAGATTTTCCTTTTAGAAAATGTTCTGGATGAATCCCAACCATTACCATGCCCCCTTTATTAAATTCTACTAATTGATGATGATGATCAACATGTTCTTTATAAGACAAGTTACTAGTCATTATCTTTCATCGCATCTAGTCAAAGTGTCCTTTCTGTGTTATATAAAACGTTTAACTTCAACACTAACTCGTGTTGTTTGTGGTAAAGGAACCAAATCAATAGGCTTCCATAGTTGACTCTCAAAACTATCTAAAAAAGGCTCTTACTAGTATACTTATTTATAGAACTGTTATATGCAAATTCTGTCATAGGGAGATTCAGGTCCCAATTTTTCATATATCTTCAACCAAACATCTTAACAAATCCTCCCAGCTTTTATTCACCACCTCTGTTTATCCATCGTTTTAAGGATGGAAAGAACATAAAAATTAAAGCTTAGGGGTTGTTTGGTTCCTCTTCTATGTTTTGTTATAGTTTTTAATTTTAGAGTTTTAGAGTTCTAGTTTTTAGTTTTAGTTATGATTTTCTTTAAAATAAAAACAAAACCTATTTTGTTGTTAATTATATTTTTATTTTTATTACTGATGATAATTACATATTAGATAGAACTTAAATATAAAATATTTAATTAATTAAATTTATTTTAATCTCTTATCTAAT
>JAOQML010022787.1:0-11615 GCA_027568935.1 Erythroxylum urbanii | reverse complement strand
CACGTATGATTAATTACAATTAACATTTTAATATGATCTTAAAACTAAATACATAATCCTAATTAATTAGAGATGTTGTGGCTACTCCCAATTAATTAAAATTATATAGATCACTCACATTACTTTAAGCTTAAATAAAGCTTAAACATTTGCCTCAAGTAATTAATAATGCAAATTAAATCAAATAACAATGCACAAAATTATTTAATCTAATTTTGCATATATAATGATCATAAATTTATACACACAATTTTCAATTAATCAAATATAATTTGTGCAAATAGTTAAACAATTATAACTTGCATGTCAAATTTAATCCAAATATTAGACATACAAATTAAAAATTAATGTTCAAAAAAATTAATATTAGACATACAAATTAAAATTTAATGCAAGGCAGAGGCATGGTGGCTTTGATACCAAATGTAAACTTAAGCATGCATCTTAAAACACAAGATCATTAACGTATAAACAAGATACATGTATGCTATTCACAATGTTCAGCAACGGAAGCATAACAGAAGAATACCTCCAACTATTGCACCGATACTGTCCAGCAACATTTCAAAATTTTTTTAATCTTCTAGCCTCTGATCTTAACAACTCGATGGTGTCTATTGATTATTACGTGAAGCTAAGGATAGGGACCTAAAAATATATAATTCATCGCTTCATCATCTCTATTTATCATAGAAGATGAAAATGATGATGTATGGGCGTTTGCGTGATTAATAAGTTAAACCATTAAATAGACCAGATTCTGAATAGTAGGAAGATTTCAAGAAAAATCTTACATATTGTGGTCTTCTTAAACATAATAAGGAATTATGAATTTTGACAGGAGGTCTTTAATCATTCTACAGTCTTATTTCTTTGTCCTATAGCAATCTATGTTCACCAATAGTGGTTTGATTGCCAAAGACCACTTCTCTATCCCCTCTAGACTCCTCAAACATGTTAGGCCCATTAGAAGAACTCATGGCAAAGCTACCAATAGACTTGTTAATTAAGTTACTTTTACAAAATTCCATATATAAATATACTTAATGCAATGTTATTTTGCAAATCAGGGTTGTATAATCTTGGGCTTTAACTAAAAAATTATGGGAGAGAGTTCATAAAAAATTCAACAACTCATATTAAAATAAGACATAAGGCCATGATCAAGACCTTCCCACTTCCGGAGGTCTCCTGCCAAAAATTTTGCGACATTAGTTGTTTTTTACACTATTAATACATAACAATTAGAATTCCCATGCTTCTAATTTGCAACCCTGTTCAGAAGGTGTCAATATAAAATGTCAAATATTCAGACTCTGGGTCTTCAAGGAATATGCATATATTTAGAAGGTGTCAATATAAAACATCAAATATTTAGACTCTGGGTCTTCAAGGAATATGCATATATTATGTAACATCCCCTCACCAATAGGAAGGGTATATTAGTAAATTGCCATATTTAGGAGTGTATAAATTGGATTTTGTTATCATTAAAATTGTGAGAGCTTTTTATTGATATATCATATGCAATTTTTGGATGTCTGAATTAAGAGCTATGAATTTTTGAAGTCAGGATGTGTTTTAAGTATAAATGAAACAAGTCAGAATCTTTGATTGAGAATTTGATCATGATCACTTGAGATCATGACTGATATGATTTTTGTGCCTAATTGTGCAATGTGACTATGCCTAATTGTAATTTGACTAGTGGATTGAGTGAAATTGTGCTTAATATGCCACATGCATTTCATTCGGAATGACCTACGGGCGTCTCGGTGCGTACCCTAGGGTAATGGGGTGTTACATATTAAACACGTGAGCTAAATGATGGCACCAGATCACCTGTGCCACTAACGCTGATCCTATTTTGTTCCATAATTAAAATGTCAACGATTTAATTAAACCCAACATCTCAGCTTTATGCTCGCCTAAGCCAAGCCAATGCCCCCTCTCCCCCTTGATTTTGCTTCACGCCTGACTTTCCCCTTGATTTGATCCTAACCACTTGAGAGTCGGAGATGCACTGTGAGAAGCAAGAAAAGATGAGTTCATCGATAGCATCAGATAGTGGCCTTCGTAAAGTGTTCTGATGGCTAGCGCTTTGTTAAACTGCATCCCTCAATCCTCCACTACAGTCCTCGATGACTACTGCGTCTATCTCTTTCTCTCTTTTCTATTGACTTGTCGATCAATTATAGTCGCTGAGTTCATTATTCCTTGTATTGATACATAAAATATATGTACTACTTTTACATGCTCTGATTCTTTTTTTGGCAATTGAATAGGCATAGATTTATCATAAAAAGGGCATGTTCATCCTACTATTCTTCCTGTAGAGAACAAGAAAGTTACCGACAAGGTCTAATTTTATTGTTATTTTTTAATTTTTTTTCAATTCTATAGTCAATACCCTCTTTTCCTTTTCATAACAAAAAACGAAACTTGAAAGAGATTTTGTATTGAATGAAGCTCTTCATTTGCATTACCAACTATGAGTTGGACATTTTAGATATGTTCAAGGACGAGGAATATGAGAGAAGGCCCATGGATGTTTCTTTAAGGGTGGGTATTCAATTGAATCTTGTAAATGCTTTAAATCAAGTTGATTTAATAAAAGTTGATAAAATCTGGTTCTAGTGATGCTATGTGTACTTCTATAGCTTCAGATCCATAAATTCTTACAGTAGGTATCAGAAGAGGGGTTCTTCAGTTATATGATCTAGCAGAATTTGCATCACTCATTCGTGTTGAGTCTTTGTATAATTGAGGGTAAGTTCTGCTAATGATTGGTGAATGTTGAAATTATTTAGTTAATTTGATATTTTCATAAGATATAGGGGCAATTTCACATAATCGTTCAATAGTAGAAGTAAATCTTTGTCTCCATATATCAAATTGTAATGGACAAATGGCTGGATTTATTTTCTAACAATGTTTTTGCAACTAGATTATGTTTTATATGATTAGATGATCACCTATTTTCATAGAACTTATATGCAGAAAAACTTTAACTTAAATTATTTTCCAGATGTCCATGTATGTGTTTATATTAAGAAATCTCTATATCCTGATATTTATTAAGTTATACATGCCAGATATGTTTCCTGATGGAGGGTTGTATTTTGATTTCAGACTAGGCAAGAATCATTAAGATTTATCACCAGATCTTACTACAGAGGAGCAACTGGAGCACTTCTGGTTTATGACATAACTAGGTCACTTTATGTAAAAGTGTAGTTGATAAGTTAGATTGAAATCATAACTTGTAGAAGTGTTTCAGTCATTTTTGCAGAATTATCATAGGAAATTTGAAACCATGCTATACTATCCACCTCTGCTCCTGTTGGACGTCTTGCTTTTGAATTATGGATAAAATTAGCATGGACATATTGTGATGGGTTGTGAATTTTTAAAAAAAATAAAGGTAATTCATTAACAATAGTAAAACTATTTACAACATTGAAATCTAAAGACCACTGACATGATTCCAGTACATCTAAAGACTACTGACACAGTTCCAGTGATACATAATTAATCCTTTTAACAAGTTATAGCAAGTTTATCATCTCATATGTTAATAACTCTTCCATAAGGAACTTCCAGAGAACAATGCAATAACATGAAAGAACACATTATGTTGTTCTGCTATAAATACAACCTTCTGCCATCCCTCTTCATTTTCTTGATCACGTTATGATTAAAGACAAAGTAAAAGAATAATTTAAAGAAAATCATATGTAGGAGGATTGTGGACTCGTAAGTTAATGACTTCTTGTTGAACATTTAATTGTTTCAAATATTTCTACGTTTTAGACTACATGGTTATGAATGATCCTCTGTATGAAACTACATAATTTTCGGTAATTATATTAGTGTTATAATTATTTTTACCTTGGATTGAAAGACGTTAATCTTTGTGACTAGAAAAGGTTTTCCTTAAAAGAATGACAATAAGAGCAGCATTATTCACACAACTATTAAGACTAAAGAAAATATCAGCTTCACTTCCACAGGCACTTTCTGTTTGTATGTATTCTCTCTAGTTTTCTCTAGATAACAATGAAATATCAACATTTAGAGATACCGACTTCTTAAATTTTGTTTCCTTACCACTTCTTAAATTTTGTTTTCTTAAGAACCAGACCATATTCTTACCCTAAATTCTGGTTTTGTTTTGAAAAGAGCTAGTCTTTCTTAATTTAGCATATCAATCATTAAATTGGTTTACTTACAAATCACTACTGCAATTATCATGTCATGTTTTATTTGTTCTGTTCTTTAAGTGATTTGAAATATACTAAGCAGTGGAGATGAAATAATATTTTTTTTGTTTTAGGAATTTGTAGGCTGGAACAGAGAGTCCTGTAAATGGGCATGACATCAACAATCCTAACAGGCATATCATCTTCTCATCTAAATTCTGTCTCTATTACCATTTTGAGCATACTAAAATGTTAAGAATCAATTAACATAACTATTAGTGGTTTAGCACTTGTAGGAAATAGCATTATCAAAGTCATGTTGCAATCCTTTCTTTGGTAGTGAAAGTGTAGAAAAAGAGGGCCTGTATCAACTAGGGGGTATAATTATTCTAGCAATTCCTTTAACACATTATACAATTTTGTCTCTATTAAACAACTAGAAAAGAACTTAGTAGAAGCTCCAGCCAAGTTGCGAGAATTTATTGATCTATCGACAATGGGAAATTTTGCTTATCGATCACTAAGAAATAAAGTTGAAATCACCTGAAATTGCCTCTCTAATAGCCTAAATAATCGACCCTTAATAGAAGACGTGCTCTGGAATTTGTAGTACTCAACACAAAATCAAGAAGGTTGGACCAATAGTGGAAATCCTGCCACACAAATGTAACACATTTCAATTATATTTCATTGTATCCATCACTTACTACTTGTTTTCACTTTGTATCATAAAATGGTTCGAGTTCTCTACTTACATCAATAATGGTCATATTCTGTTTTCTCTTTCTTGTATATTTCCAAGAATTTTATTCCTTGATTGAATGTCAATTGTGATGATATGAATTTGACAAGCTTGCAATTTGTGTTTGTCATAACAAAACTTTAGTTATGAACCTAGGATAATCATGAACTTGTATTAATAGATAAAATGTGGAAAAATACCTATTTTGCTATCCATTGAACGATGAACAAGTTGCTGAACTACTTGAAAAAGCTTTTGAAATTTTCAATCACCTTTTATAAAAGTTTATATCTTTGTGTAGTTAACGTCTTTTTGTGTCTTTATTAATGTGTGGTCCTTTTTGGAGGCTGTGTCTGAACTTGAATTCTATACCTCATGACAAAAAATCTACTTGTTCACTGTAAATACAGATATATTTTTTCTCTACTATACTTATCCTTTTTGAAATTGTGGTTTTGTTTAGGTTTTAGATTTCCTGTGGAGCTTCCTCATAGATCCTCCTGCTGAGAAAGGGTAGCTAATAGCTAAGATAAGGTCAGGGTCTAGTTCTGTCTCTCCACTCATTTGAAAATTTTTTTAATTCATTTTCATTACTTATTTTTTTTTATTTCCTTCTGCAACATCTGCAAGGACTTTAATGCTACCACATGCAACTGATAAATGCAGACTAATCTTTTTATTGCTACCTTCTGAATTATCATATGCTTTTAGAAAACTGAATTAAATTCACTTGTGAGAGGTGTTAGAGGGTAGTTGAACACAAATTAGTACATAATGTTAAGTTCTTTGTTTATGGCAAATTGGAAAAAGTAAAAGCCTTGAACTAGTTGCTCTTATTCAATAGCTTTGAGGGAAAATAAATTTGACATTACAATTGCATAACTTTAATGCTTCTCAATTGGCAATCACTTTTATGCTAATCTGATTCATTTTTCATTTTCATAACATAAGCTACTTCATTAATCTGGTCACTAGAGAGCTTCTTCCAATTCTATTTAGCTTTGTTTTTTAATGACTGATAGGATTGATCACCCAATTCAGTTTTCAGTCCCTATATTATAGGATAAAGAATTGTGAAGATTACTCATTATTACTGTGTGCATTGGCATTTCTTCTATTATTCGTTCGATCTTTGGTGTGTTTTAGTTGACAAAAGGAATCAAACCTTTGACAATTGGTGGTATTAGATTGTCTTTAAAGTACTATTCACATCTACATAATGCATTTTCTTGGTGGAGTGGGAAAAGTGTTCCTTTATGAATAGGCTTGAGGTTCTTGCAACAGGTTCAGATCTTCCGTATCAATTAGTCTGTTCCAACTCTGTGGAGCTTGGTAGGAATAAGATATTGTCTCATGAGCATAGACATTGATGTTGCAAGCCAAGCCTACACTGCTACCATTGTCCATTTCTTTTGAACGTAGTTATATTCCATATATTTTAATCAAATTTAAGTTCAACTACCAAACCAAAGTACATGTTTTTCTATAATAAATAGACCTTATGTTGTATAGTCTAATACTTTAATGAGATGGGTTGAGTTTTTCATATAAATTCTTATGTGATAACTGATGTCTCTTCTATATCACATTCAAACTTGATTTCCATACAATAACACTTAATTGATTGTGATTAATAAAGGAAGTAGCTTTTATTTTAATTCTTTAAAAGACATTGATCATTTCAATAAATCTATTCCAATCTTGTTCCACCACAATATGAAGTTATTTTAATAAAATCTAATTTTATTGTGTATCAATCGACTCTATTCTAGCTTTAGTGAGGTCGATGCCTTTTCCTTTTCCTTTCCTTTTGTTTCTAGTTTACCAATACATAGGAATGCTAAATAGAGAAACCAAATAACTTGTAAACAATTTGTTTAGCACCAGTTGTTAGATATTTATTTAAGTTTAATGCTAAAGGATTCATTTATTGTTTCTTAATTAAATTCTGAATTTGACACTTAGTGTTTCTCTATATTACAAAAGTGAAGTATCCATTTTAATTTTTTCATTTGTTTTTTAGGTTTTTACTTCAAGATCAAAGCTAATAATTCAATAGAGAGCATATCTTCGTCTTGTTATCGTTAAATTTTGAAGTTGGTAGGAGTGAAGGTGAAGATGAGCTTGTAGCTGTCATGAGTTTAAATAGTAATTAGGATTTGCCAACTATTGGCTCAAGTGATGTATCCAAAGAATTAATACCAAAAATTAGAATGGACTTTGAGACAGAAAAAGATGCTTACCAATTCTATTTGGCATATGCTAAAAAAGTCAGTTTTGGGATAAGGAGAAGTAAAAACCACAAAGATAAAATTTCAAAAACTTCATTAACAGAATGTTTTATTGTAATGCTGAAGGTAAACAAGGAAAAGACAAACGAGATATTTATGTGAGAGCAAAATGCTCTGAAACAAGGTTTGGTTGTGAAGCTAAAATGAGAGTCAGCCGTCGAAGAAGCAGAAAATTCTATATGGTTCAGTTTATTGAGGAGCATAATCACTACCTTTCGAGTCCAAACAACACGCACTTACACAGATCTCACCGGAAGATAAGATTATTTGCAGCAATGCAAATTGAAATGGCAAATGATGTAAGAATCCCACCAAAGGCAGCTCATTATGTCATGGTCAGGCAATAAGTGATGCGAAAAGAGGCGATACAGGAGGTGTTCCGGAATATTTGCCTAAAATGCAATTTGATGATCTGAATTTTTTAATGCTATCCAAGTTGATGAAGATCATTTAATATCCAACATTTTCTGGTCAGTTGGAAAGATGAAAGCAGATTACTCAAATTTTTGTGATGTGGTTTGTTTTGACACAACTTATAGGAAGAACAATGAAGGTTGTCCCCTTACATTGCTTGTAGGTGTAAATTACGACAAGCAGACTATAATCTTTATTGTTCCATTGTTATATGATGAGACATCCCTCACATTTGAATGGTCATTTGATACTTTTGCGAAAGCTATGTATGATAAAAGACCTAAAACTATTCTTACAAACCAAGATGCAGCAATGGCATAGGATCTAATACTAAGATGGCCTAAAACTCACCATCGTTTATATATTTAACATATTTATCAAAATACATCCATCCATTTAAGTGGTGTTTTCTCCTAATTCAAAGATTTTTCTAGAGATTTTAGCTTATGCATATATGATTTTGAAGAAGATGAAGATTTCTTAGTTGCATGGAATGAGATGTTGCACAAATACGGACTTGAAGATAATGATTGTTGAGGCACATGTTTGGGATAAAGGAAAAATGGGCTTTAGTGTATGGAAGACAAATGTTTTTTGCAAACATGACGACAACACAAAGAAGTGAGAGCATGAATAGTGTTGACAAGAGGTAGTCAATTATCAAAACAAATTGTTGGAGTTTTTTCATCACTTTGAAAGACTCCTTGAAGATCGTAGATATGAATAGTTAAAGGCTGGTTTTAAATTAAGTACAAGTATTCCCTCATTATTATATCCAATTGAAATTTTGAATGAGTGGTGTAAGTCTCATAATTGTTGTATTAAAAGCTTTGAGGAAGTTGGATCAATCACAAAATATCAAATTACCCCTCATAAAAAGAGTTATTACTATACAGTTACTTATAATTCATCAAATGGAAAAGTTGATTGTAGTTGTAGAAAATTTGAGTTAGCCAGAATCTTATGTTCTCATCTTTTGAAAGTTTTTACTATAAAATATTATAGAGATCCCAAGTCAGTACATATTGAAAAGGTGGATACGTAAAGCAAGACTTGGATTCGTGGGAACTGAAAATTCTGAAATTAGCATAAGCAATTTAGATCCCAAGATATGTCAAAGTATGTTCTATAAAGATTTGTGTGGGCTATATGTTCAATTGGTTACAAAAGCATCTGAGAGCGAAGAGACTTACAAAATTACTAAAGATTGAATTTTAAAGATGTTGGAAATCGTTAATACTAGACTACAAGGTAATGGATCAACTATCCAATAGTCGATTGTAAGCTCTAATGTTAGATTACAAGCTGAAGAGATGGTTAAATATTCGAGCACTATAACAGATAACTTGAACCAAAATGAGATTGAAATTTGTAAAAAGAAAAGTATTGGAATTAAAGGAATCAAAATCAAGAAGAAAACTATTTCAGGTAAGAGATTGAGGGGTGGTTTGGAGAACGCTATGAAAAAAAGGAAATCAACTAAAAAAGTTAAGATTTAGGCAAATCTTACAATTGGAGCACCAACATTACCATTTAATCTTGAGGTCCTATTTGCAAATTTTTTTCTTGAATTCCATATCCCTTACATGTGTACTTTTTAATAAAAAAGATTCAATTTTTTAACAATTAGTCTAGTATGTTGATTATATACTCTTTTAACTTTTTTTTTATAATAGGTTGTCTCTGCCAATTCAAGTCAAACAAATTCTATTGAAGCACCAACATTACCACTTAATCTTTAGGTCTGATTTGTAAATTTTTTTCTTAAATTCTATGTCCCTTACATGTGTACTTTTTAATAAAACAGATTCAATGTTTTAACAATTAGTCTAACATTTTGATTATATACTTTGTAACCTTTTTAATGATAGGTTGTCTCTGCCAATTCAAGTTAAACAAATTCTATTGTAGCACTAACATTACCATTTAATCTTTAGGTCCTATTTGTAAATTTTTTTCTTGAATTCCATATCCCTTATATGTGTACTTTTTAATAAAAAAGATTCAATGTTTTAACAATTAGTCTAGTATTTTGATTATATACTCTTTTCACTTTATTAATTATAGGTTATCCCTACCAATTCAAGTCAAACAAATTCTATTAAAGGTGTTCCATTTTTTATGGACATGACCTACTCCCAATTGGCATTTATCTTTTTCCAAAATACTATTACTAACGACATTATTTTTAATAACTTATTCACAATTCACTAATGATTCTTATAGGCACAACAATCACATGGTGTGTACGATGTGATGATAAATAACTCACGACAAAACCATAATGTTAACTACAATAGTGCAGATATAGGTAGTTCATTGAGACATGTGATTGTCTAGCTCCATGTGTAGGAAGCATTTTTTTAAATACGAAGTGAAAAGAAAGTAGAGTATTTAAGTTAATTTGTACATTTTTATCGACAAGGTGCATATTTTGTTTCCTACTGACAAATGGCAATTTTTTCTTATACTCTTATTATTATGTAATTTTTATATATTTTGTTGATTAAGTATTGTCTATAAATGACGAATCCTTATGTTAAAAATATTTTTGTGCCAAAATGCGAAATGTTTAATTTTTGAGATTGTCATGAAACTTCTTATAATGGTTTGGACAAAAAAAACGAACATCGAACTTCTATTTTTGTTTGGGATGACATTGTGGGGGAAAATATTAGCAAAAGTGAAAATGTAAATGAAGGTGTAATGTAAATGAAGATGTGAGAAACTCATGGTGGAATGGACAAAAAGAAACTAGGTTGTATATAAATGTGTATTCATGGTTTACAGTCTTGAAATTAATATTCTTGAAAACAATTACACCCACAAAACATGATTTCACATGCTTCCAGATGTAAGTGACTAAGAGCCATGGTGGCACCATGCTACATCACAAGTTAATAACAAAGTTAACCATTTAATATAGCTGTTAAAGGAATCAACATCAATATATTATAGATAGCAACAAAGAGGAATATGGAACATGTCCTTAATTTCAATAAAATTGTCAGAAGATCATTTAATTTAAAAACTTAAGCTATATTAAGTATAGATAAAAATTGGATGATGTACAAATTGTCACACCCTGATACATACGTCCCCTCCAGGCATGCACGATCATAGTGAGCCGTGGCTCAAGGTGGCATGTTTGGTGAGCCATACCGTTTAGTGCCATACGCTTACGCGAGCGGCTCAACTCGGTATGAGAAATATACAAGCATGCTAAATTAAAATTTACGTAACTAAATGCTTGAAACATGAGTTAGGACTCATAAAAAAGCATAATCAATCAAGGATAAACCACATTTGAACCATTCATAGGCATTAAACAAAAAGTGAACTTAAGCTGAAATTCTGTTAGACTAAATGAACAGTAACCAACTATCTTTGAAAATTCATAATTTGAGCTACAGAACTCAGAATTTAGTGATTCAAGTTGCTATCTCTTCCTCTTTGTTATAACCCTATGTCCAGATGCGGGATCATGCGAGTGTTGGTGAGCCTTAGTCAATGCTTGGCACGAAAGTCAACACAAGGAAGGTGTGTTGACGAGGGAACAAGGCGAAGTCTTAGGAGTTAGCGAACTGAGTCTTGCAAGATCTGAGGGTGCGCGAAGGCATGCAAGTGAGAAAAGATGCATAAGCACTTGATTTCAGCAAGGGAGGTCAAAGATATGTAAAACATGTGAGGTTTTATACTAACTCAAATTATGACTAGTACTTAGTCATGGAGCAACGAGACTGCACCGTGAATGAGCTTGATCATGGAGGATGGACTTATCCATGGACGTGCATTGATGGACCTATATGCGGATAGGCTTTGGTGACTTGAAAACACATCAGCAGTCACATGGCAACTGTGGATGATGTGGACCATGATGGCGTAGTGAATAAGATCACAGTGGATGAACATCAACTTTAAGAGATAAAGATCATATGGAAGGATCATCTGAAGATAGAGAAGATC
>JAOQML010022786.1:0-26163 GCA_027568935.1 Erythroxylum urbanii | reverse complement strand
GTTGCTAAAATGGATTTAACAATCCCCGCCTCTCTAATACTCGCCTTAAAGAACAGCACACTATCATCGGCGAAGAATAAATGAGGGATCATTGGCGCACCTCTCCTTACCTCACAGCCATGAAGGTCTCCCAATTCCAAACGAGCCTTAATCAGTCGTGACAGTGCCTCAGCACACAGGATAAATAGATAAGTACTTAAAGGATCCCCTTAACGAAGACCCCTCGAAGGCAAGATTGGACCTAAGAAATTCCCTTGTTGCAATACCGACCTTTTTGCACTTTTTCATAACTATTAGGAGGCAATATATACCCTTCCTTGTTTAGAAATCCATTTAAAAGGTGTTATTAATGTCCATTGAATGAATTGGCCATTTCATTGTTGTTAAGTTGTGTGTTATGAATTTTGGATATTATTTGTAATTAGACATATTTGATTATTTGAGGAATAATATTATGATTAGTATTCTACCTTATATGGGACTCTTTGAAAATAAGGTTTATTTGGGATAAAAAATCCTAGTTATGATAGGATTTAATTGAAATCAAATTACCATATCTTGACTAAGATAAGATATAGAGTTTTGGTGACTTTTGGACTCTTATTGGACATCCTATTTAGAGATAATGGCTAACTAAAGGCAGCTGACTTTTTGGTGATTTTATCCATAGTGGACAGCTGATTTTATCTACCTAATAGTGTGAATTTTCAAGGATGATTTGTGTGGAAAAACGACTACAATATGGTGACTTGGCAGCTGGACTTTCGTGCATCATAAACTATTTTTGTTAGCTGATTTTTTGTGTGATTTTTTTCCAGATTTGTTGGACATTTTTCTCCAAGGGTTGCATGACTTTGTGGGCTGTTAGATGTGGTTTTTTTGGTGAAATATTTTCCAGATGTCTAGGAGGAGTGTTTATGACATTTCACTGATGAAACGTTTGTTATTTTGTTGAGTTTTCATGGCTACATTTTGTTGATTTGGGGCTGCTAGTTTGATTGATGATTTAAGGTTGTCCAGATATTTGTGTGAAAAACGTCCAGTATAGGCATGGTGCTACAGTTATATTTTTGGTAACGTTTAGGTGATGAAACGTTTGTTCGATTGATGTTATTTTGATGATGTGTGCATGGATTAATCGTGATTTTTCTCAATAGTTCACAGCATGTATTGTTCTACCACTTCCCACACTTTCAGTTGATGAAGTTACACATTTAGGGAATTGTTTTATCTCAAGTGTTTTTCTTTGTTTATGTCTTTATTATTTCAATTACTTGAGTCATTTAATTCTTATTTTATTGTTAAACATTATTAAGAAAATCCTCTATTGAGGTTAGTAAAAGGTGATCGTATTATTATGTGTGAATTACTTTCACGGGTTGTGAGGGCAAAGGATAGTGTCAAGGGTTGGGTGAGTCGACTCTGTAATTGAGTAAAACTATTGTTGTTCGTTGGTAAAAGTGATTAAGCTGAGCGAGGGCCCCACATACGTAAGCAAGATGTGCCAAATTGCTTTAAACAAATTTTCATTGTTGATTTGTTTATTTTACATTTAATTTTTTTGTTGCCGCTTGTGCTAGAAATAACTGTAACCAAACTAAAATTTGTGCCAAACTACATCCTTCGGGTGTTTTCAATTGGTATCAGTGCGGGTCATCGAATCAGAAATTGGTACGTCAAGTTAGTGCAGATCCATATTTAGCAATTATGGTTATAAGAGAAGGGGCATCAATTATCAGTCCACCGTTGTTAGATAATTTAAATTATGGAAATCACAGATGAGAGTATTCATTCAGGCACAAGGAATAAAAGCATGAAACTTAGTTTTAAATGGCTAGACACATCCATTGATGACTGATAAAAAGGGAGAAGCAGGGCTTAAAGATGCATTTGAGTGGACAAGGGCTGAAGAACAGAGAGTGCTTCGAAATTCTCAAGCCCTGCACGCCATCTTTAGTACAATTAATGAAGGTTGCTTTGCTATGATATCAGCCTATGGATCGACGAAAGAAATGTAGGATACTTGCAAACTATACATGAGGGATCGAAATCTATGATAGCCTCAAAACTTTAGATGTTGGCTGTGAGATTTGAAGAGCTGAAGATAGATGAGAGTGAAACCATTGGAGACTTATATGAGAGACTGCGTGACATAGCAAACCAAGCATATAAACTCATAAAGAAGTACTTTAATCTAAAATTGGTTAAGAAGACACTGAGATCGTTGTCTCTGAGGTTCATATCGAAAATTGTAGCTATCGACGAAGCTCATGATATCAATGAATTGTCATTGGATAAGGTAATTGAAATTCTTACTAATTTTGAGATGAATTTGTTAAGGGGCAAATAGGAGAGGAATAAAGGATTGACATTGCAAGTCAAGATTGGTAGAGTTGTGAATGACTTCAAAGATGAATATGATAAGAATAAGGATATGGAGTTATTGTCAAGAAATTTCAGCAAGTGGTCAAAGAAAGTGAAGAAGGATATATTTGATTTTAGGCAAAACTATGGGAGCTCATCAAATAGTAATTTCAAACAATAAGCTAAAATTAAAAAAGATGAAGAAAAGTGAAGAAAATTCAATGTCATGAATGTCAAGGCTTTAGACATGTGCAAGTAGAATGCGCTATCACTTTGAAGAAGAGAAAAGGGAAGTCTTATACAAGCACTTGGAGTGAGAATGAATCTGGAAGTGAGTATGCTAGTGAAGAAGAATTTGTGAGTAGTGCTACGTTGGTTGCTTTATACAGCTAAAGTCTAGTTATTTGCTTAACAACAACTAAGAAGGAAGAAACTAATGATGAAAACATAGATAAATCTGAAAATTTTGGGAAAAACACAGATGAATCAACTCAAAGTCTAACATCAGATTATGACAATGATTTATATGAAAAAAGGAGGATATTTATGAAGCCTATGAATTAATATATGCAAAATGAGTGCAAACATGCAAGAAAAATGAAAAGCTAAAGAAGGAAATCTCTCCATGAAGAGCATCATTCAAGATCAAGAGAAGAAGTTGTTGTCGACATTAGATGAGCTTCTTGAAACAAAATTGAAGTTGATCAGTAAGAAAAAAGGAATAAGAATGCTAAATGGTGGAACAGAAAAATTAGAACAATTGCTAGAAATTGGTATGATTAAAGAAGATCTCCAAGGCATTGGCTATAAAGATGAAAGTTCTAAGTTTAATGATGAGAATAATGACACAACCAGATCTGTCTAAGAAGAAATCTTAAGGAAGAATCATAGGTTTATACCTATCATTTTTTTGGAGTTATCGGGCATATAAAGCTAAAATGTTACAAGTTGTTACAAATGATATTTCAAAGGGCTCAAAATAAAAAATTTAGACACTCATCAATGAACTTTCAGTAGCAACCGATGTTACCAAAGCAACTTGGGTTAAAAAAATCAGTCTCACATATTGGAACAAACACGCAAGGGAGTTAATACCAGGAACTGTCCAAATCCACAGTTAGTTATCAATGGAAAAGAAATCAACTAGATATCTGATGATAGAGATGATGTGACGAAGAATAAGGTTAGGTTTGAATTTCTTCCAGGGGCACAAAAATTGTGTGCTTTACATTTTTGAAGCATACTTTGATTTTCTTTTTTTTTTAAAAAGTGCTTGAAGCAGTTAATGTCTACACTTTTTGAGTTTTTAATTTATGGGTTTTCTAAGGTTTAGGTGATTAGTGTTTTTCTAGCTTTTCCTTACTTGTTGAATAGTATATTTGATGTGAGAATGAGGCTCTGCTTGATGATTTGAGAATTCTGTTTTTGGATTTTGATTTATGGAGTTATGTTAAGAATATGTTGATGCTTGATTGGAGACCTATAGGAAGATTTAGATTTTCTATGATTTGGGTTTCTTAAGTTTATCTTAGTTTCTCTCTATATCGTGGGCTGTATGAATGTGGACAATTTAGGCTCATATGATTTATGTAAAGAGGAGATCGATTAAGTTTGATTATGATTCGTTGAATGCATTTTTGAGGTTTCTGAATTTAATCAGCCATATGCGGATGGCTTTGATATAAGTAATGATATGTTGGCAAGTGTTCTGATTGGTGATAAATTGTCATCTTGGCTTGCTTATTGTTAGATATATGTTAAATATATCAATTTTATTTTATTTTGGCATGTTTTTAAATTGACATATTTTTTATCATCTTGGATTCAAACATTAGTTGGATAATGTTATAGATAGAATATGATTCTATCTTGTATAGAAGTTGATTTGGTGAAGGATTATATGTCCTACATGGATGAAGAGCTTAAGGACATGATTGTATTTTTCACTGGGTGTATGAAGGGTTTCTGCTGATAATATACGTTGTTACTGCTTGGTAAATTTATGGGATTTACGGCTTATGGTTAGAGAGTGCAGTGGGTGTGAGTCTTGGAGTTGCGTGTTTTGTTGTTGAGTTTTTATTTTAATATTATGTGTTGAAGTAACCTAAGGCTGATGAGTGAGTGAGTAATATGCGTGTGTAGTGCAGTGGGTGTTAATAAACATATATATCTATGACTCTTTCGTGCGTGTGAAGTATTAGTGTTACTGATCATCAATATCAATATTGAATTCCTCGGTAGGCTTACAAACTTTAAAGCAGTGAACATGATTCTTGGGTGCTAAACCATCCCAATGTCATAATACAAAGCTTCAATATCAACTCATCCTTTGAAGAAAGGCACCACAATACTATATGAGACATTATTGAACGAGAACTGAGCGGTGCATCCTAGGCCACGGTTGATGAGAATTTTGATAAAGCAAGGAGCATGTCTGAAGACTTGTTGATTTACTTGATGTATCAAGTGGCCTAGTGACTCCATCGTCTCATTAACTCTTAGGTGCTTTTGATATTGAACATTGAGATAACACATGGCTGATTTGCTTTACATATACATGGGTGGTTCTTTAAGAAAAAGGTTGTTGGAGTTTTGTTGATTATTTTATTGGTATAGCTGTAATTGAGTTTTGGCCCTTACATGAATCAACCTTGCCGTAGTGGAGTGCAGAAAATTTTGGAAAGTTATTCTTGTCTCTTTCTCGGGAGTTTTTATTTATGTTAAATTCTGTTTAATCATTTGAGTAATTTATTTAGTGTTCTTCAGTCATAATATTGTTGAGAAAAATCCTTCGTTGAGGTTAACAGGAGTCGATCGTGTTATTGGGAGTGAAAATCTTTCACGGAAAGTGAGTATGAGAGATAGTGTCAAGGGTGAGGGGTGTTGTTAATGTATATTTTATATTCATTTTAGATATATAATTTGCTAAACTTTTGTCCTTTAATGTTTAAATTGCACTAATTAAGAGTTATTTGTTTTAATTTTAGGCACATATTGGGTTTGAAATAATTTAAAGCATAAAGCAAGGAAGTTGGACACAAACAAAAACGACAACATAGCAGCCCAAGACCTAAAAACGTTTAAGCTAAAAGAAGAAGGGATTTTATGCGTGAATACCTTGATTATGTCATGACATAAATAAATGAAAACAGAAAGCAAGAAGAGTAGCTGGCGGCGTTGAAACAACGTGAAGGCTCAGAAAAGAAAGAAAAGAGTAGAGCTGGCAGCTAAGTAGTGTGCGTGATAGTTAAAAGAGAAAAGAAGAGAGTTGCGGCTGCGTGAAAGAGGGACAGAAAAATAGCATAGTGGCTACGTGAAAGAGAGGAGCGTGAGTAACAACAGAGAAGAGAAAGTGCATGAAATAAAGAAGAGAGGTTACGTTGCTCTAGAGAGGGCTGTAGCAAGGTAGAGTAGCATGATAGAGAAAGCTGGTAGTGAAAATAGAAAAAATACATAGGCTGCAAAAGGACAAAAGAGGAGTGGCGGCTGCAAAGGAGAGAAGTGTGATAGGAGGGCTGCGTTAAAAAGGCAAGGAACGTGACAGTGAAAATAGAAAAAATACGTGGGCTGTAAAAGAGAGTGGCAGCTGTGAAGAGAACAGTGGCGTGTTAGAAGAGGAGCAATCCTAAGGATGTCAATGGGTCGGGCTGGCCCGTGGTGCGCACAGGCCAGGATGGGCCTGCCCGTGGCTCGATGGGCCATGAGCGGGCCGGGCCAAACCCTGCCGGTCTATATTTTTAATTAAAAATACAAAACGGCATCGTTTTGGACAAAACGATGCCGTTTTGTTAGGCCGCAGGCTGGGCTGGGCCTGCCCGTGACCGGCGCAAGCGGACCATGGTCAACCCATGGCCCGCCCGTGGTCCACCAAACCCAGGCCAAAAACGGGCCAGCCGGGCCAGAATTGCCATCCCTAAGCAATCCTCGGACAACAGTAACCATATTGGGTATTTTTTATTTGTTTTTATTCTTTATTTGTTTTAATTTTTGTGGATTTATTCAATGCAATTATATATCATGACTATGATTTATGTTACATTGATGAATATGTGTAGGTAAGTTTTCTTCGGTATATTTAGCCTAATTTAGATTGATCAACCAAATTAAGGCCTTAGATGATTGAATGCCATAACCGTTGGGATTTGATTTGTCAGAAAATCGATCAAGCAACATACTTGAGACTAACGCATAGACCAACGAGAGAATCTCGTATAAGGATACCTAGGATTAATGAACTTAATTTTAGGCTTCTTGCATTGAATGTTTTCTTTTTATTCCAAATTATCTATAATCCAAAGAGGTAACTTGGATTTGAAAGAGAAAGGAATTCCTATGAATATTAGGTTTAACTTGCTTAAGTGAAGTAACTCCTAAATTAGTCCACCGTTACAAGTTTAGTGCCTAATCCAATTGAAATATGACATCTTAGCCAAATTTTGTCATTTGATTAAGTTTAGTCGCATTTAGTTCATATCTTGCATCAAGCATATGTCCTTAATTCGCCTATTTTATTTCATTTTCAAATCAATCAATTCTTGATCATCTGAGTAATCTTGCATCGTTTAATTTAATTATCTTACGTTTTGAAATCCCTTTTCTACGATATTTAGTTCTTACCGTTTTATATTACTTGTCGACGAGGTATGCTTGCCTCTAGTTTGGTTTGGATAGAATTTAATTTATATTGCTTTGTTTAGATCGCAACAAGTTTTTGGTGCCGTTGCTAGGTATTTTCTTTATTGTGAGTCGTTAAGTTAAACGGTGTTAATTGTCTCAGATTTAATTCTTGCTTCGTTGTTTATTTGCATATTTTAGTTGTTTGCTTGATTGCTTTAATTCGATGTGTTTTATTTTTAATTTTTAGCTCTGTTATTATTTTCTTTTTATTTATCTCATTTTATTTATGCTCACTCGTGGTTAAAGGCCCAAGAATTTGCTACTTGATATTAAGATTGAAAAAACTGTTCGTTGGTTATGCAAGGAAACCGGATTGGCTAGAAATAGTAACATAGAAGAAGGGATTAGAGAAGAGTAGTTTGTAGAGATGGAACAACATGATGAGGGGCTGATGGCACGTCCTGAAGATAGAAGGGAGTTGACTATGATGGATTTGACTATGGGACACAACAATAGACCCATGCCTCCCATTATAAGGCTGACGATCACAGCTGCGAATTTTTAGATTCCTCACAGCATTACATCCATGGTGAGAGCATCTCAGTTTGGAGGATTACTTTTGGAGGATCTGAACACCTATCTGGAGACCTTTCTAGATATTTGTGATCTGTTCAAGCAGAGGAGTGTCGGATGATGAGATGAGATTAAGACTATTCCCATTTTCTTTAAGGGATAAGGCCAGAGCATGGTTAGCCAGTTTGTAGCAGGATCGATTACTAGATAGGATGAGATGATGAAATTATTTCTGGCTAAAATTTCCCCTTCTGCCAAGGTTGCAAAGATGAAGAATGAGATCACTTCCTTCGCCCAATATGAAAATTAAAGTCTATATGAAGCGTTGGAGCGATTTCGAGATATGTTGATATAATGTCCTAGTCATGGGTTCTCCACATGGCAACAGGTTAACACTTTTTATACAGGAATGACCCCACCGACCAAGAGTACCATAGATGCTACAACAGGAGGTAGTTTAATGAGAAAGACACTAGATCAGGCTTACGGATTGATTGATGAGATGGCCACCAGCAGCTTTCAGTATCGTTCAGATAGGCATCCCAGATGACCTACAACAACTCGTATAGTAGACAATATGGTGGCTTTATTAGCTCAGATGGATGTTTTGACGAAGAAGTTGGATAATCTGATGCATAGTGTGAGAGGAGGAGTTAATTCTTCATTGAGGAGTTGTGCCATATGTGAGCATTGTGGTGGAGATTCCCATACATCTTATGAGTATCAAGTTGGGAATCCTTTTGCTCAAGAGAAAGAAGAGGCCCATTATATGGGCAATTATAATAGATAGGGAGGGGATCCATATTCTAACACCTACAACCTAGGGTCGAGGAATCATCTAAACTTCTCTTGGCGGAATGATCATATGGTACAACCGCAATCATCCAATATTCAGAGACAGCTACCTCCAGGTTTTAAGACTCCAAATCCTGTGCCACATAAGAAATCCAATCTCGAAGAGCTACTCTCGAAGTATATCTCCACCACTAAGGTTAGGATGCAAAATTAAGAATCTTCTATCAAAAACTTAGAGAATCAGATGAGCCAGATTGCAAGTTTGTTGAAGGAAAGACGTTTGGGTTCATTGCCTAGCACTACTGAGGCCAACCTAAGAGAACATGCAAAAGCAATCTTATTAAGGAGTGATAGACAGCTTGAGGAAGTTAAGGAGAAGTAGAAGGATAAAGAAGTGGAAAGTAGTGAAGAAGAAGAGAGTCAGGAGGGTAGCAAGAAGGCCAAGGAAGCACCAGCTGCAAAGGAGGATCATCCAAGGTCATTTGCTGACCCCATCACACATCTGGTAAGACCTTAGATCCCTTATCCTCAAAGGTTGAAAGGTACGCATTTAAATAAGCAGTTTGGTCATTTTCTTGAGATGTTTAAAAATTTGCATATAAACGTTTATTTTATTGAGGCCATAGCATAGATGCCTTCTTATGCTAAGTTTTTGAAAAAAATCTTATCTAATAAGAGGAGGCTCGAGGAGTATGCCACAGTGAAGCTGAATGAGGAGTGTTCGGCCATATTGTCAAAAAAGTTGCCACTGAAGTTTAAGGATCCAGAGAGTTTTACTATTCCTTGTGTTATTGGTGAATTGCATATAGATAGGGCTTTAATGGATTTGGGTGCAAGTATTAACTTAATGCCTCTTTCTGTTTTCAGGAAGTTAGGATTGGTAGAGCCCAAATCCACTATTATTTCGCTTTAGCTAGCAAATAAGTCCATCACTTATCCGAGGGGAATCATTGAGGATGTATTGGTCAAGGTTGAGAAGTTCATCTTCTTGGTGGATTTCTTATTCCTTGACATGGAGGAAGATAGAGACATCCCCATCATTCTTGGGAGACCTTTCATGGCCACTGCACGGACCATCATTGATGTGCAGCGTGGAAAGCTCATCTTGAGACTTCAAGATGAAGAACTAGTGTTTGATGTGTTCAATGCTATGAAGCATCCTTCTACTCTTGACTTTTGCCACTTAATTGATATTTTTTCTTTTGATGCTGATAATTCTTCTATTAAATGTACATATTTGTTGGAAGGGGGAGTGCAAGAAATGATCGAAGAGTTAGGGGAAGAATTGAAAGAAGAGTTGGAGGATATTGGAGTTAAGTTAGAGCATGCTTGTTGGACATATTATAGAGCATATGAGCCTCTCCAACGTCCAGCCAAGCTATTTCCGAAGCCTTCAATCGAAGAACCTCCTTCTCTTGACCTTAAACCTCTTCCAAATCATTTGAAGTTTGTTTATCTTAACCCACCTGAGCACTTACTAGTTATCATTTCTTCTTGTTTGTCAGGTGCCATGGAGGAGCAACTATTGAGAGTACTGCGGGACCATAAGAAGGCCATTGGGTGGTCCATTACGGATATTAAGGGTATAAACCCTTCCTTTTGCACGCATCGCATTTTCATAGAGGATGGAAGTAAGGCGATGGTGTAGCCCTTGAGGAGACTTAACCCACACATGAAGGAGGTAGTGAAAGATGAGGTAGTAAAGCTTTTAGATGTAGGTATTATCTACCCTATTTCTGATTCTTGTTGGGTTAGTCCTGTGCAGGTGGTGCCAAAGAAAGGAGGCACCACTGTGATTGAAAATGAGAAAAAGAAATTAATAACCACTAGAAAGGTAACTGGGTGGAGAATGTGTATGGATTATAGGAAGTTGAATGATGCCACCAGGAAAAATCATTTTCCTTTACCTTTCATTGATCAGATGATTGAGAAATTAGCTAGATGTGACTTTTATTGTGGCTTAGATGGATATATTGGATATTTGCAAATTCCGGTAGCCTCGAAAGATCAGGACAAAACAACTTTTACATGTCCTTATGGTACATTTGCATATAGACGCATGCCATTCGGTTTATGCAATGCTCTAGCTACATTTCGAAGATACATAATGACTATTTTTTATGACAGGCTTGAATCTTGCATTGAAATTTTCATGGATGACTTCTCTGTGTTTGGTACTTCATTTGGTGCTTGCGGATAACTTAGAGAAAGTCTTGATTAGGTGTGAAGAGACTCATTTAGTGCTTAATTAGGAAAAATGTCATTTCATGGTCCAGGAGTGCATTGTTTTACGTCACAATATTTCTAGCAAGGGTATAGAGGTAGACCTAGCAAAAATTGATGTTATTAAGAAACTTCCACCACTAAACAATGTTAGATTCATTAAAAATTTCTTAGGTCATGCTGGTTTTTACCATAGGTTCATTAAGGATTTTTCTAAGATTGCTAGACCTTTGACTGAGTCGCTTGAAAAAGATGTTGTATTTACTTTTGACGATAAATGTTTAACTTCTTTTCAATTGTTAAAGGATATGCTTGTGACTGCGCCTATTCTTATATCTCCTGACTGATCTCTTCCTTTTGAATGAATATGTGATGTAAGTGATTATGCAGTGGGTCTGTTTTAGGCCAAAGACGAGGTAAAATCTTTCATCTCATTTTTTATGCAAGTAGGACACTGAGCAGTGCACAACGTCGTTATACCACCACGGAGAAAGAGATTTTGGTGGTTGTGTTCGCTTTTGACAAATTTCGCTCATATTTGGTTTTGTTTAAAGTGATTATGTATACTGACGATGCAGCCTTGAAATACTTGATGATAAAACTGGATGCTAAACCAAGACTAATTCGTTGAGTTTTACTTTTGTAGGAGTTTGACATTGAGTTGAGGGATAAGAAGAGAGCCAAGAATTTTGTAGCTAATCACCTGTCAAGGTTCGATGAAGTTGTCATGAAGAGTGCAACAACGAAGGACATTCAGGAGAATTTTCCTAATGAGCATCTAATGATTATGACAGTCATTCCTTGGTTTGCAGAATATGTAAACTACCTTGCTGGTGATATCTATCCCCCTAATTTTTCTTATGCTCAAAAGAAATTTTTTTTGTCAGAGGTAAGACACTATCTTTGGGATGATCCTTTGCTTTATAAGATTTGTGTGGATGGTATTATTAGGCGCTGCATTCCTGAAGAGGAAATGTCTTCTATGTTATATTATTGTCATTCTAGAGAGGTTGGGAGACATTATGGTGCATCTAGGACAGCTCATAAGGTTTTAGAGTGTGGTTTCTATTGGCCCACCTTATTTAAAGATGCATTTGCATTTGTCAAATCTTGTGATATGTGTCAAAGGGTCAGGAACATTAGTAGAGGACATGACCTGCTATTGATTAACATTTTTGTGTGTGAGGTTTTTGATGTTTGGGGCATAGACTTCATGGGACCATTCCCTAAGTCTTTCTCGAATCAATATATATTGGTTGCTATTGATTATGTTAGCAAATGGGTGGAAGCAAAGGCATTGCCCACAAATAAGGCTAGAGTTCTCGTTAAGTTTTTGAAGAAAAATATTTTTACACATTTTGGCACACCTAGGGCTATCATTAGTGATGGGGGGTCTCATTTTCGTAATAAACTTTTTGATTCATTGTTAACTAAGTATGAGGTGACTTATAAGGTTGCTATTCCATACCACCCCTAAACTAGTGGGCAAGTTGAAGTCTCAAACAGGGAATTAAAGAAAATATTAGAGAAAACTGTAAATGCTACTAGGCGGGACTGGTCTTTAAAGCTAGATGATGCACTTTGGGTATATAGGACCGCATTTAAGACACCCATAAGCATGTGACCATTCAGGATAGTGTATGGCAAGTCTTGTCATCTTCCAGTTGAGTTAGAGCATCGTGCATACTGGGCTACTAAATTTCTTAACTTTGATTTGTCTTCTGTAGGTGCTAAGAGACTTATGCAGCTTCATGAGCTTGAAGAGTTCCGTTTGGATGCTTATAATAATTTGAACTTATATAAGGAGCGTGTGAAGAAGTGACATGACAACAAGATCCTCCACCGAGACTTTAAAGTAGGCGACCAGGTATTGATCTACAACTCCCATCTTCGTTTATTTCCAAGGAAGCTTAAGTCAAGGTGGTATAGTCCATTCAAGGTGATCCAAGTCTTTCCTTTTGGGGTCCTTGATGTAAAACGCAAAAATGAAAACCCTTTCAAGGTAAATGGACAACGAGTTAAATTGTATATGCCCAAATTTATGGATAATTATGAGGAGTGACTGTCTCTTCATGACACTTTGCCTTCTTGATCACAGTGCATGCCATTCAGTAGGACTTTTAGTTTTCTTTCTTTTCTTTTCTCGTTGTTTCCTTTGTGTTTCTTTCTAGTTTAATGCATTTCTTTGAGTTGTTTTGAATTTTCTTTAAGGTTTGCGTGGTTGGTGGTAAGGAGTTCCTGGCCGATTCTTTTTTAAGGAAGTTTCTTCTTCCTCTTTTCCCTTTTGTGTTTGATTGTTAAGTACTTGAACATTAGGGACAATGTTCATAGTAAGTGTGGGGGGATTGAGATTATGTGCATGCTTTTGTTTATGATATTGATGTTGGTGTTGAGAGATACACACTTGAAAGGTTGCGACTCTTTTGGTAGCTAACTAGGGTCCCATTTGACCATATGATTCTGTCAAAGTAGTTAGAAGGAGAATTGATTGTATGTATGAATTTAGATTAGGCAGCCTAAGAGGATAGTGAACTATGTGAATTGATTGAAGTAGTTAATCGCATAAACTTAGTCAATAACTGATGTTTGAGTGATGAGGCAATGTAGTTGGAATTTTGATGGATTTTCATTTAACCACATGTGTGGTCTTGAGCTATACGACTACATCTCAGAGTCATTTATTTGCTTTGTTGTGTGTGATACTTCTTTATATAGATTACCTTTAGAAATTGCTCTAAACCTGTGTGATACTACTAGTTGTATGCTTTATGGATATGATAAAGGCCTTCTCTATTTTCAACCTTTAGCTTAAATGACCCACCAAGCCATTTTTCCCTTACTACCCCCTTTGAGCCTTTAACCTTATTTGTTTTTGTATTAATCACACTACATTGAAGCCTAGAAAATTTTTAGCCTGACCCTTTCACAAGTTGAATGAAGTACTAAGTATTTGATGTCTTTGATTTAGGAACTTTTATTTTATATGCTATTATGAGATGTTTTAAAGGTACATCTACTCAGTTGTTGTTGAGTTGTGCCAATACTATCTTCTTTTATATTTAGTGTTATGAAAAAAAGAGAAAAACAAAAAAACAAAAAAAAAAGAGAAAAGATCAAACAGTAGCATTGAATAGTGATGAGTAGTTGTAGTCCCGTGTTTCTGTTTGCATATCTCAGAATTTCTTCTTGATTGCCCCACATTACTTAGTGCTTTGTGAATGCTTGTGAGTAGCCTTTGCCCTTTTTACCTTACCTTAACCTAAGCCCCATTACAATCTTTAGTAAAAGCCCTTTTGATCCATGATAGCATGTACTTTATATAGTGAAAAATGGATGAATTTGCAAGCCTATGGTAATAAAATTTCTTAGAAGAAGCTATGAGTGAAACACAAACCTTATACACTTGAGTGACATGAGTGAATATCGTGAGGAAGGTCCATTTAATTTTATACTTGCTTTTGATGAAGGATATCTACCTTTGATTTTGATTATGTGCATTGATGGAAAAATTATGACATATTTATTAGCTTGATACTTGAGTTTGCCAAAGTTTAAGGGATTGCAAATGTGACATCCCATGTTTGGGGTTAGACTCCAAAAGAGTGAATTGAGAGTACAGTGAGAAATTAGAAGTGCATTTCATGCTCATGCATCATAGTATATTCACACACATGAGAATATTTATTTTGGGACACATTATAATAATCGTACATGCACTCATTGACATTTTTTGGGTATTATTAATTGTTACAAATGCAATGAAAATGTTGATTGTGAATTATTTGCGTTAAAAATTTATTTGGAGACTATTAGTATTATTTCAAAATTTTTGGTGAATTTTAGGTAATTTTTGAAAATTTGGAGTATTTTTGGACCAAAAAAATATTGATAAATGGACCAATAATATCGTGACATGTCGCAGCTTAAAGACGTGACAAATGGCTCAAATGCATGATAACACGTGGCAACATATGCATAAGCCAAATGGCTTGTGTGTGTGTGTGTGTGGTGATAAGTGACAGATGTGAGACATGCACAATGGCCACATAGGTGAAGCAAAAACCAATTCTGCAGCTTGTGTTGTTCTCCATTCAGTTTTTTCCAACACCGAAAAGACCAAGTTACATCTGTTGAGAAATTGGCTTTTGAATCTGACCTCGAAGTAAGAATTTCATTACTTAGAGAGTGTTTATTCTGTTATCCTTGGTTTCTTCATTCGCCGAGAACTTCATTGCTGGAATTTGAGATGAACCAAGTAAGTGGTTTTGATGATATTTTTATGGAAGTTTGATAATGCATGAATTGGATTGAAATATGGTGATAATTAGAGTAAAATGAAAATGATGCAGAAATTTATGAGAATGGATAAATATGGATACTCTGTTTTGTAGTGGAGAAAATTTGTACGTTGGAAATATATACATGCATGAGAAGTTTTACAGTGTGGTCTCGGCGAATGAATTCACTAAATGACTTAGGTGAGGATTTCAGGTCGTGAGTGTATCAAGATAGTAGTTAGAGTATCTGGAATTGAATATGAGATTTCTGGGTGTTGGGTAATTTCTGATTATAACTTGATTTGTAGATTTCCAAATAAGTTGATTCTTAGTTCAGATTAGACTAGAAACATAAGTCTACACCTTTCTTGAAGAAGTCAAATTTTGATTTTGTCTCTAAGACTTTCAAATTTGGCATGAAACTGTAGTTTAGCTTCAGCTGTAGCATTACCAGGGACAGAAATCATGTCTTATGGTTATTGAATAAATTGTATTGATGTAGGCCGATTTAGATTAAGGTGTCTTCACCAAAGTTGTATCTTATTCTCTTAGCTTTAAATTGGTATAAAGTTTGTAATTTTTGAATATTTGAGCTGAAAGATATGAGTTGTACAATTTGAGGGTATGATCATGTACTAGCCAAATGTTCAAATATACACAGTCTGTGGTATTGTGAGCATAACTCATAGTATACTGAATCAAATTAGATGATCTTAGAGTCATTAGAAACTTAAGACATGGTTGAACAATTTTCTAGAAGAAAGTGTTGCCTAATTTTTCCATTTACTTTATCAGATTTAGTATGCAAAATTGACCTGTATGTGTATTAGAAGAAAATCTGAAGTGGTCAATGAAATTATAAACTTGTTTTGACATTGTTTTGTTTTGATCCAATTAGAAACACACAAGGTATTAATGAGGGCTTTGATATCTGAATGAATTGTTGATCAAGATTATAATAAAGTACCCTAGAATTGTCATTGAACATGCATTGTGCACGTTATATAAGTATATGCGCATAATGGACTACTTACATTAGTGCAAAAATGTGATATATTGTAAATGTGTTGTGTATGTTTTAGAGGAGCACATCGGATGCCAGTCGGACATTGCCGGACCATCCAGGCAATAGCTTCTTGGAGCGTACTGTGAGTCAACCTAGATGAATTTCCTATGATTGAAGTAATTTGATTTGTTAAGCTTCCAATTATTGAACTGTTGTGCTTATTTCTGAATTCTGGACTTAAAGTCCAAGGAGTATATATTTAGGACTGTATTGGAAGTGTTCTGGATTGTTTGATAATTTTGGTTATATTATGCTATGTGAATTCTCAACGAAAGTTGAATGCCAGACTTGGGTCTGATGATTATAAAAATTTGACTGTGTTTTATACATAATTATGATAAGTGGTAAATTCTGAATTGATGCATTTCATAAAATGCATGCTCAGATAAAGACGTTATAACCGGAGTGGCCAGTATCAAGCACTTGCATGTAAATCTTTGCTCTGTGATATATGATTTGGCACATAGAGCTATGCTTCGTGATATATGTTTCTGACTGAGCCTAATGGGCTGGTATTTATATATATGATAGGCACTCGGTCACAACATTAATAACAAATGTGGAGTCTCATATGCATCTGTATGTGTTTATATATGATCTAATTAGCATTGATTAAATGATGTGCCATGACAGTGTAAGTATTTGAAATATTCATGTTCTGTATGAATAATTGTGAAATATATGATTTGTGTATGTGAATCCGGTGAAATCATCAATAATGGTTCACTCATTAAGTTCACAAAACTTATAAAAAATTGAAATGTGATTTTTTAAAAATGAGACAGGAGACTAAGTGTTTATTCTGAATTAGAAGAACGTTTTGGACTAAGTCATAACTTAGAGTTCTGTCAGCTGACGTCAGAGAGTTATAGCTTTTATTTTGTAGTTTTTGTTAGAACCTGTATGAGGTTTTGTAAATATTCGTCTAATGGAAACAGTGTAGACTTTGTGAATGAATACAATGAATGGTTTTAAAATTTGATGACTTCTGATTATGTTAGATGATGCCATGTGTAAGTTGGATTTGTTTTTGCCCTAACATGCCATTATCATCGCATATATACTTGAATATTCTTGAATGTTTCGGTATGTACCTTGTGGCAGTGGGATGTTGCAAAACTGTTGAAGTGAAATATGTTTACCCCTCATATGCAGTGGAAATAGAGGGTAGAAAATTTAAGGCAAATTTGATTGAGTTGGCAATATTAGAATTTGATATTATCTTGGGTATGGACTGGTTATCAAATCACCATGCTACAATGGATTGTTATGCCAAAAGAATTATACTTAGGCCTGATCCAAAAATAGAAGTGTTATATCAGGTTGACCAAATTGGGTTTCCTGTTAACAGAATATCAACTATGCAGGCCTAAAGACTTTTAAGAAAGCGATGTTAAGGGTATATAGCTGATGTTAGGGATACCAGAAGGGAGATCAGTGAGTTATAGCAGATCCCTATAGTAAGGGATTTTTCAGATGTGTTTCTAGAAGATTTGCTTGGATTACCACCAGAAAAAGAAACATAGTTTAATATAGAACTCCTTCCTAGTACAAACCCTATCTCAATTACTCCATACAGAATGGCACCTATAGAACTGAAAGAGTTAAAGATGTAGTTGCAGGATTTGCTTGATAAGGCGTTTATTAAACCCAGTAGTTCACGTGAGGTGCACCAGTGTTATTTGTTAAGAAGAAAGACAGATCTCTACGATTATGCATAGATTATAGGCAGTTGAATAAAGTAACTATTAAAAATAAATACCCTCTTTCTCGGATTGATGATCTGTTTGATCAATTACAGGGAGCAAGTCATTTCTCTAAGATTCATCTCAGATCCGGGTATCATCAGTTGAGGATTTGAAAAGAGGATGTGCCAAAAACTGCCTTTAGAACCAGATACAGACACTATGAATTCCTGGTGCTTCCTTTTGGTTTAACGAATGCACTAGCAGCCTTTATGGATATGATGAATAGAAACTTCAGACTGTATTTAGATAAATTCATTGTGGTTTTCATTAATGACATATTGGTATATTCCAGGAGCCAAGAAGAACATGAAAAACACTTAGCAATGGTGTTACAAATCCTTAGAGATAATTAGTTATATACCAAATTGGCAAAGTGTGAGTTCTGCTTGACAGAGTTAGTTTCATGGGTCATATAGTTAGTAAAGAAGGGATTCAAGTAGATCCTCAGAAGGTGGAAGCAGTATCTAATTGGCCTAGACTTACTAATGTCACCAAAATATGAAGTTTCTTAGGCATGATCCATTATTACAGAAGATTTGTAAAGGATTTTTCCAAGATAGCTACTCCACTGACAAAGTTAACACGGAAACAAGTGAAATTTGAGTGGGATGGTTCATATGAGCAAAGTTTCCAAAAGCTAAAGGAGTGTCTCACATCAGCTCTAGTGTTAGCATTGCCTTCAGGGCAAGGTGATTATGTGATATATTGTGATGCCTCCAAAATTGGTTTAGGCTGTGTATTGATGCAGAATGGGAGGGTAATTGCCTATGCTTCAAGACAATTAAGAAAACATGAAGTAAACTATCCTATCCATGATTTAGAAATGGCAGCCGTGATATTTGCATTAAAAATTTAGAGACACTATTTATATGGTGAAAAGAGTGAAATATATACAGATCAGAATAGTCTTCAGTACATTCAATAATAGAAAAAGTTAAATCTGAGACAGAGATGGTGGATTGAGTTACTGAAGGATTATAACTGTCAAATCTTTTATCACCCGGGTAAAGCCAATGTAATGGCTGATGTCCTGAGTAGAAAATTGATAGGGAGTTTGTATCATATCCCCCATTCAAAAGAAAGAGCTAGTTAAAGATTTAAATAGGTTATTTAATATGGGATTGCACTTAGAAGTATCTGATTCTCAGGTATTACTTGCTCAATTCTAGGTGAAACCCAATTTAATTGATGAGATTAAAACTGCCCAAGGCAGTGATCCTAAGCTAGCCAAATTGAGAATAGATATACAGGATGGTAAGGTGACAGAGTTCAATATAGAGGATGGAGTATTGAAATGTGGTAACAGGTTATGGGTACTGACATAAATGGGCTAAAACAAAGAATTATGCATGAGGCACATTATACACCCTATAGTGTTCACCCTGGAACTACCATGATGTACCATGATGTTAAAGGTATATATTAGTGGCTAAGTATAAAGAAAGATATAGCCTAGTTTGTATCCACCTGTTTAACTTGTCAACAAGTTAAATTTGAACATCAGAAATCCACTGGACTACGATAGGAGCTACCGTTGCCTGAGTGGAAATGAGAGCGGATTACCATGGATTTTGTGGTTGGACTACCAAGAATGCCTAAGGGGCATGATTCTATTTGGGTTGTAGTCGACAGACTCACCAAGTCAGCCTACTTTATAGCAGTTAAAACCACTTATAATGCAGCTTAGCTAGCCTAGTTATATGTTGTTAGAATTGTGAAGTATCATGGAGTGCCAGTGTTTATTATATTTGATAGAGGAATACAGTTGACTTCTAGATTCTGGCAGAAACTACAAGAAGCCATGGGTACGACTAAATTTCAGTACAGCATTCCACCCACAGACTGATGGGTATTCAGAGAGAATCATCCAGACACTCGAAGACATGTTAAGAATGTGTGTCTTGGAATTTAGTGGAGATTGGGAATGTCATTTGCCTTTAATAGAATTTGCTTACAACAACAACTACCATTCCACCATTGGGATGGCACTTTACGAGGCATTGTATGGCAGAAAGTGCAGATCTCCACTATGTTAGACAGAAGTAGGAGAGAAATAGGTAGAGGGACCAGAACTAATTCAAAAAACATCTACAAAATTTCCTCTAATACAAGAAAGATTAAGAATGGCCTTCAATAGGCAAAAGAGTTATACAAATTCTAAGAGGAGGGATATACAGTATGAAATAGGTGATCAAGTTTTCTTAAAGTCTCTCCTATAAAAGGTGTAGTCAGATTTAGAAAGAGAGGGAAGCTAAATCCTAGATATATTGGACCATTCGAGATCTTTGAAATTACAAATGTGTCATATTGGTTGGCTTTGCCTCCTCATCTTAGCTACGTGCATCCAGTTTTCCATATATCAATGTTAAGAAAGTACATTCCAGATCCATCTCATGTATTACAAACCCCAGAAGTAGAAATATCATAGAATCTTTCTTATGAAGAAACCTTAGTTGCCATTATGGACAGGCAAATTAAAAAATTGTGGAATAAAGAGATTCCAATGATTAAAGTCCCACGGAAGAATCAAATAGTTGAGGAATGTACATGGGAAACAGGAGAATCAATGAGGACAAGATATCCACAGTTATTTCTCCAATAAGGTAAATTTCTAAAAATTCGTGGACGAATTTTTAATAAGGGGGAGAATGTAACACCCGGTATCTGATTTACCCAGTACACCAGAAAAAAATTAGTATTTGAGACTAATGTCATTAAAACCTAGGGTTTTGGAGTTCAAAACTGCCAAGGAAGGCATATTCGTAGGTCCTTATACAATTTTCTTGAGCTGTTTAACGTGCGATTTTGAAGAAACTCAAAACTTGAAAGTTGTCGAATTGAAACTAGTTCAGAATACCAACGAGATTGAAACACGAAATGAAAGTTAATTGTTTGAGGACCTCAGAGCCAAAATTAGATGATGAGTTATTCTTATAAAATGCTCAAAAATGTGTTATCTAGGTTCTGGATAAAGGAATTTTAATTGGATGAGTATCCTGTGAGATATGGCTAAATAAGTGAAGGGTGTTACTGACCTTAGTGACATAGAAGAGAACAGAAACAGGACAGCCTTAGAAAAATCACAATAAATCCAAATTACATTTTTAAGCAGTCTTTGCATATGTGATAGCCATATGAGTCTATTAAAAATGGTAATTTGAATCACCTCAATTGGATAAGAAATGAATAAGCGATAATGATTTTAATCAAGAAGGGTTCAAGTCGTGACAAAATATTAAGGCCAGCTGTAAATGGGATATTTGGAAGCCTTAATGACCGAATTAGAAAATGGTCATAAAAGGAAAATTGTGGATTTATGTGTTAACTAGATGTATGGAATTTTGAGAAACATTGTACCTATGTAGAAAAAGTTATGCTCCGTGAATGTGACCTGCGCAGATGAATCAGTTAAACTGAATAGGTTCAAGTATGATTAAGCTAATCAAGACATAAAGAATCAACTATTCGGAGTGGTGAGCTAAATTTAGACATAATGAAGTCCAAGAATCCTAATTTCAAGGGAAATTTTGGCTTGAAACCTTTTTGATCATTATAGAAGAAAATATACATTGATAATGATATTTGCTAAGAAATGAGATTTTTGTAAGAATGACTAATGCAGGTATATGTAATTTTTATGCATGCTACCCAATAGCTTGTGAAAGCAGACGAGGAATAGAATTAGAACTCGTCCCTAGCACCTCTCAAGTTCAAGAAGATTAGAAAAGAGATAAGAACCCCTGAGATAGTCGAGGTGGGTATAATCATGCTACTATACTTGTGTAGTAATCCTTTTTATCTTGCGGCTTATTGAATTGTTCTTGAATTTGTATGACTTATTTAATATATGACACCCTGTGATTGAGTCTAGTATGTTGTATGCCAGTTTAGCCAGATGATATTCAGATTCTTTGCATCTTCTAGCTCCCTTATTGTGTTGAACCTATTGATTGCAATTCTTTGATAAATCATGTTTTTCTTTTTAGCCATGATAGATGAGTTCACATGATACCCAGCTAATAGGGTACATTATCAGACTTTGTGCACATAGGTAACCCGTCGGTGATGGGTTAGATTCGGGTCCTACCTGGAGAGGATAGGCCTCTAGGGGCAGGGTTAGGCTAACCTTGTCTAGAATCAGAAAAGGGGAGATATGCCGTACTAACATACCTCTGTCTCTTCCTAAGAGATTCAGGAAATCAAAACTCATAAATGAGAAATTAGAACTCATAAATGAGAAAGTTCATAATTAGAAACCCTATGGAACTTTATCAAAGAAAGAACCCAGAACTCAGAAAAAGAACCCAGAACTCAAAAAAGAATTCAAAAACCATTTTCATTTTTATAACAGAACAATTCATATTTAGTTACTATTGATATTCAAGTGCTTACCGCATTTGGATTTCTACCTGTTTATTCATTGATACCATGTATTGTTTTTTTGAATGCCACAGACCATTCTTGTGAAGCTAGCCTTGTGTTTCCTAGCCTCACAAGCATGGTAGCATGTTTATATCTCACTGAGTCGTGTTGTTAGACTCACCTCTCACTATTATAATTTTAAGGGATTAGCAGATCGTACGAGAGAGAAATCCAAGCCTTTTGAGACTAGCTTGGATAATCAGATAAGTAATTGTTTTTGGCATGATGTTAATTGTAGATGCTTATAGCTGCTCTATGGTTTGTCATAATAATATGTACATTATGCACATATGGATATGCTATGCTATTGAGAATGATGTCAGTTGATGATATGAGATGATCATAGATTGGCAGATTATAAGTAGATAATGTATGTTAGAATTACAAATTAAAATCCTTTCTTCATTCAAAACGGTTAAGTAGGTATATGGATTATTAATCAGAAAAACAAATGGGTCATGCCAGATTTTCAGTAGAATATAGAAAAGTTAGGCTTACTACTGGTTTTGGTGGCATTAAGCCTACCCATCCCCTAGTGCCAACACGGTCCAGAAGGCGGGT
Source organism: Erythroxylum urbanii (assembly GCA_027568935.1). NCBI lineage: Eukaryota > Viridiplantae > Streptophyta > Magnoliopsida > Malpighiales > Erythroxylaceae > Erythroxylum > Erythroxylum urbanii. The sequence goes on along the minus strand of JAOQML010022786.1, from coordinate 3,517 downwards.
CGTGTCAATGACGAATCCAACACTTATATTTCACAACTCAAATTCAAGTTCTCATACACAAATCACATGAAACATATACCAATCTGAAGGGATCACTCATACAATTGACGACAATACATTGAAACCACAAAGAGTGAACCTTCCAAGCCAACATCTACCTTATATCCAACATATTCAAATAACCTATTCTATACAACTTTAGAAGGATGCATTAATCATAAACAACTTTTCAACATTTATGCACTTCCTTTTTAATACATTTATTTAAACTTTTTCTTTTCTTTTTCTTTTCTCTTTTTTTCTTTTGCTTCTTTTTGTTATAAACATTAAAAAAACTACATTAAAAAGGGAATTTCAATGATATGACATAAAATAGCATCCCAACCATTATAACTAACCCACACATATGTATACCACCACACTTAGAATTTTGTACATCCACAAATTAAACAATTATAAATGTTCCACTAGCTTTACGGCTTAGGTAGGACATTTGGTTAAGTTCAAAGCATATAATATGGTTTATACAAAAGGATATAAAGTTTAAAGGGGCTTACCAAGGGAAAAATCAGATTAACAGTGTTAGACCCTAAAATTTTATTGAAAGTTAGAATTATTAAATGAGAATTTATTGGTGTTTAGTCATGAGTAAAAATTAGAATTCTTGAATTAGAAATTTATGGAGTTTATTTATGAATATTTTGATTACATATGGTTGCATAGATTAAAAGGAAGAGTTAGAATTAAGTTAAGGAGTTAAAAGGCATGTTAAGGAGTTAAAAGGCATTAGATTAAGTATGGAAGGGTATGTTTGGAAAGCTAGAAGTTGTCTTAAAATTTATAAGAAAAGAAGGTGAAGAAAGTCATGTAAGAAAGAAAGAAAGAAAGAGAGAAGTTATAGAAGAATAACCTAGAAGAAACCAAAGAAAGAGGATGAGAGTCGTGTAAGGGAGAGACATGTTTGAGAGGTTAGGAAAAAAAGAGAGAGTCGTGTAAAATAAGAAAAAAGAGAGAAGAAAAACATAGAAAGAAGTAGAAGAAGAGAAGTAGAAACTGAAACAGAAGAAGAAGAAGAAGAAGATTCAATTCAGTTTTTTTAAGGTAACCTCTATCATTCTTCTTGTTTTGATAGAAGAAGGAAGTAGAAAAAAAAAGTTTTATGTGCTGAAAATGAAGAGAGAAAGAAGAGGAACAAGAGATTTATGTTATTAGATTTTCATGAACTTTTAACTTGATCTTAGTTATTCTAGTTAGATAAACTAAGCATAGATTACGTCTAAGCTTATTTATGGATAATAGAGCTTTATGGAAGTTCTATTCGTGTATGTAGATTGAATGAAAATATGTTTGTTTAAAGGGAACCAAAAAAAATCGAAATCATAAACAAGAGGAAAGACAAGTTTGAGGATGGATTTATAAGTAAAGAGGTGGGTATGTTTACAGTATATATGTTAATGAGCTGAATTATTTGCTTGTATGTATGTACTTAAATGCTTGCTTTTATTCATTGTGAATGTGGGAAAAATATTTTGTGACTTTATATCATGTTTGCTTTATAAGAATTCTGTTGCTTTTGTATTGATGAAAAACAAAAAATTTAAGGAGCATGCAAATATGATTATGATATGAAATATATAAACATCAGAAATTTACTTATATGGGTAAGAGAGATACCATTTCGTTCGTCACGTGCACGTTGACTTAAAGCCTTCTCCCAGTTGTCCGCTTGTGTCACATGAGCTCCGAAAAGTGGACTTATTCTGTTTATGGTGTAAACTTTGGTTTCACCATTCTGTTTTATGAGATTCTCTTGAGCCATATTGTTGTGTACTTTGATGTGATTTGCTGAGCATGATTATAATTGAATGCTTTGTTTGATTAAAGTAAAATATATAATATGGATTATGAGACTAAAATTCAAATTAAGTGTTCTATGAGTTGGATTTTATGTGTATAAATATGCTTGGTTGTATGTGTGTGTGTGTGGCTCATCACTGATGGCTATAAATGTATTAGCCACTGAGCTTCTCAGCTCACCCCGCTATTTTCTACTTCTCAGGTGCAAGAATTAGCAGATCAATAATGAACCTTGTAAAAACTTTGGCAAATCTCTAAGAAATATTTCATTTGTAACTAAGTTAGTTTGGAACCTTTTTGGTAGCTTTAAAAGCATATCAAGCATGAGCATTCAAGTTGTATTTTGTATTATGCTACTGATGTGGCTTTTGTTTGTAATTGAAATTATGTATGAACCTTGCAACATTTGAGAAATGAATGACAGTAAGAGTTGAAGAATTTCTTCTGATCATGTCCAAATTCCTTTTATATTAAAAATTGTTATTTTTTTGGTTGGGAATGAAATTGATAGATGTTTGATTTCTTTTGGATAGATTTTTCTAAAGAAATTGGTTAAGTTGGGAGTTTTGTATGTATGGTTTTGATTGTTGGAATCAAGTCTTTTGAAATGCATAGAAGTTATATATATTGATAGTAGAGAGACAGGAGGAAAAAGGGAATAAAATGTGTTCTAAAAGTTCAATGAATAAACTGTATTGATCTATACAGAATTTGACAAAATTGTCTTCATGAAAGTTGTAGATCTTTCTCTTGTCTTTCTAACGACATAAAGTTTATAATTTTTGGACTTTAAAATTGAAATTTGCAGTCATGCACAAGCACAAACACAACCGCAGCGCTCCCCCCCCCCCTCACTGTCGTGAGTTTTGTTCTCACGACCGTGACTTTTCAAAGTCACGCCTGTGACTTTTTCATTTTTCATTTTTTAATTGTTTGTTTAGTTGTTTTTACTCCCATCAAGAAATTTAATTCTTTTTATCTTAGTGTTTATTATATATATATATATATATATATATCTTTGTTTTTAAAAAAAAGTCCCCCAATTTTAGAGCCTTGTTGCCACGAGGACCTAGACTCGGGGCCAACATTTTTAGTATCAGAGCTAACATTTTTGGTATCAGAGCCCATGGTTTCTAAGGATTTCGAGGCTTAGAATATGTTATGTTTGTGTTGCTAAATTATTTGTTTGCATTGTTGAGATTATTGAATACATTAAGTGAGATGCATATCATGCATACATGTAGGAACTAAGATTAAAATGAAAAGTAAGATTAAGGATAATGTTTCGATTAAAGGAGTAAAATGCCACCTCGTGGAAAAACACGAGAAGTTTTGCAAGGATCTGCTGCATCTGATTTCCCACCATTAGAAAAGGATAATGATGAGTATAGAATCCCAGTAATTGTAACCGCATGAGTCACGTGTATGAACTTTCGTTAAGAGTTTGAGCTATTAGAAACAATGAGAAGCATGGTGATTTGTCAGAGTGTAAGACAACAAAAGTTTGTGGATATCTAGAAATAAGAAATACTACGTAGTCTGATATGTTAGATATAGATTCAGTATTTGTGGTTATGTCAGTGAATATGGTAACGGAATTTTATTGTGGATATGTACTTGAATTGATATGGATGTGAATATATTTTCATGAATTGACTGA
>JAOQML010022646.1:0-11624 GCA_027568935.1 Erythroxylum urbanii | reverse complement strand
AGGATAGACCACAGACAATAAGTGGTCAACACAGAAGATAAAAGTCAACTACAGAGGATAGAACACAGAGGATAGATTATAGGCCAAGGATTATAAGAAAGAGGTAAGAAGTGATATTAGTTGAAGAGTATCGTCTGTGTTACTGTACACAGATTCGTCTGTGTTACTGTACATAGATTCCTCTGTGTTACTGTTCACAGACTTCATCTGTGTCACTGTTCACAAGGATTCATCTATGTTACTGTTCACAGACTTTGTCTGTGTTACTGTTCACAGTCTTCCTCTGTGTTACTGTTCACGAGTATCGTCGGTGCTACTGTTCACAGACTTCCTCTGTGTTACTGTTCACTATATCGTCTGGGTTATTGTTTATGGTTATCTTCTGTCCTATTGTTTACCCTCCATAAGTAAAAATTGGCCTTTGAGGTCTTCATAAAAGTTGTAGCTCTTGAAGTCCTCTATCAAACTATCCAAAGAAACCCTAAATTGGATGCCTATAGCAAAAGTTATACTAACAGCCCCGAAGCGTGTATATATGTAAAGTGTGGACTCACCAACGTTGTTCCTTGGGGTATTCAGGTTGAAATGGATAAATGGATAGTCGAAGAGTGGAGCTGAACTAGAAAGGGGAGTTTTGAATGTTGATAAATGTGTGTTATTCGGATACCACAAGCATAGAAAGGGTCCGAAATCTTGTGGTATCAGAGAAAAGAAGCTGAACCGATAATGGTCAAGGTGTTCTCTATTAGAAAAAGCTCACGTATTATGATATTCTGCATGAAAGTTGGGGTCCGGAAACGGGTTCCCAACATAATTCATACCTTCCATTTTTCATATTTTCTTGATTTTCTTACTTTAATTTATTTTATTTTCAAATAAATAATTCTTAACCGTTCGAGTAATTTTTCATCATTTAATTTAATTGTCTTGCATGTTGGAATTCCCTTGGGTACAATATCTGGTTCTTACCATTTTATATTATTTATCGACAGGGTGCACTTACCTCTAGTTGGTTTAGATAGAATTTAATTTATATTGTTTTGTTTAGACCGTAACAACTTCAACTTCTTAGAGGTAAAATTAAATGTTTTCTCACTCCTTATTATTCCAATACCTTTGTTAAACTATTTGAGGTAAAAATGGAGTTGCAAAGAGCATAGGAAAACTCCTACCTCAATCCTGACAATGGTGAATATAGGAATGTTAAGAAAAGCAACCTTGAGAATTACACTGAGGCTCTTTGAGACCAAAATTCCTTGCTAATGCAAAAAACAAGAATAGTTTGGTTCATAAAGGGAGACTTCAACACCAAATTTTTCCACAATTCAATCTTGGCAAAAAGAAATGTTAACAAAATAACTTATCTCTAAGACTCTAGTAGGAATATGCTCATATAAAAAGATGAGGAGAATGATATTCAGTGTCTTTGAAAGTCTATTAGGAGCTTTAAACTCCCATCCTTCTAACCTGGTAGAGCTTGAAAATATTATAGGTCCCCCTAATTCTCTTTCACATGATGGTTTAACTAAATTGCTACTCCTTTCATCTCCTTAGGAAATTAATTCCATATTATTTAGCCCCAATCCCTTAGGCCAAATGGGTTTAATGACCACATTTTTTAAAAAACTTGGCATATTAACTGTAATCTTCTAGTAGATATAGTGCTGAAATTTTTGAACTCTACGAAAATATTGAGGTAATTAAATGCCACTCACATTTGCTTAATCCCAAGCACCTCAATTTCAATTGTATTTGTGATTTTTGCCCTATTTCTTATTACAACATTGTCTATAAAGTCATCTATGTGTTACTAGCCAACAGGCTTAAAGACACTTTGAATAAGTTCATACATTGTCTAAGGGGCCTTGATTTTAGGCAGATCAATTTTATGTAATATTCTTCATGTTTAAAAATTGATAAAGGAGTACACCTCTGGCAGAAATATCAAAATTTGTGCATCAAAATTGAATTTTCCCAAGGATTTTAATAGACTTCACTGGGTTTCATTTTAATTTTTTGAAATGGTTTGGTTTCCCTAACTTATTGATTAAATGGATTCACACTTGTGTATCTACTATGTCTTATTCTATCCTCATCAATGGGTCCCCTACTAATCAATTTCAAGGTTGAAATGGAATCAGGATGGCAGACCCCATCTCTTCCTACTTGATTGTCATTTGATTATCTTAGTCCTAGAAAATATACATACCTATTGGATCTCTTATCTTCTTTTACCTAAAAGAAAAATTAAGGAAGTGGAAAAATAAATCAAAAACTTTCTTTAGTTTGTAAGTGTGACATTTCTAAGGGAGTAAAAGTTAAATGGGAGAAGCTTTGTGGGAGAAAGCAAAAAAGGGTCTTAGCTAACCATTAGCTTGACCTTTCAGACAATGCAGACCATACAGAGGATTTGGAGACTATTTAAGGACAAGGAATCCCTTTTGAGTAAATGGATTAATGATTTCTATCTCAAAGAGAATTTTTTATGGCAAATCAAGGAGCAGAAAGGGCATGCATGGTTTTTTATCTAGATTTTGAGAAGAAGGCATCTAATGTATCCTTTCATTAATATCTAGGTGGGGAATGGAAATGATACTTGGTATTGGTTTTATAATTGGACTTCCTTTAGTCCTATTTTCCTCAAAAATGTCATTTCCGTTTTGTCTTCAAGAATGTCACCACATGTTTAAGTTCAAAGCATCAAAGAAAATAACTCCTACCTATTTGAAGTTAGGGGAACTGAAAGGCTCCATATTTTTTCTCCATATTTTTCTCCTCAACTATCAATCAAATTCCTCAATCTTTGATAAGCCTATTAGGAACTTAAGTTCCAAGAGGAAATACTCAAACTCTTCTTACATTAAGGCACTTAAAACCAGATCCTAATTATAACTGGGTTCAATGTATTCTGGAAAGACTTCTGAAGCCTAAAGCCTCATTCACAACATAGATAATAGCTAGAGGAAGACTAAAAACTAAAGATTATAGATAAGATAAATGGATCTGATGACATTCTTTGTGAACTATGTAATATTGAAGAAGAAATAATTGCCCACTTATACTTCAAATGTGAACACACTGCCCCCATTTGGGTTAGTATTCGACATAAACTAAATCAATATTTTCATAAATTAGATTGGAGCAAGATATTAAAATGGTTTGAAGAAAATTTCCATCCTATAGGAAATGATAGAATCTGTTTAAGTCTCAGCCTCAATTATGTAGTCTATACTATCTGGAGGGAAAGAAACCAAAGAGTTCAACAAAAGAAGTTAAAACACACTCTAATTCATAAGTTATTTCTAAATTAAGGAAACATTAGTAGCTCATTAAGTGATTAATCTTCTAAGCTCCTGCCATAGAAGGAAGTAGAACCTTTAATTCTAGTGTTCCCTAAAATCAGCTATATTATTGTATCTTATTCTATCTGAAACTTATTTTATTGTTCCTTTTTTATTCCTTTCATGACAACTAATCAATTCTTTATTTAAATTCCAAAAAATAAAAAATTATTTTTAACATCTTATATTAGTCATCTTTTAAATGATATTATTAAAAAGATCATTAATTGATAATAAAATGGATGTAGCAATGATTTCTTAGAAATTTGTAATTTTTGTCCTTCTCACAACATATTGATATTTACATCTCCTTATGAAGTATAATAATAAAATCAAAATATCACACTTCTTATTATTTTAGTCTGTAAGTTACATAAACTTTAATCTTATTTATAAATTAAGGAATTGTGTCATGCTTTATTCAATATAAAATAATTAATCATATTAAAATAAAATTTATTTTTAGGTAAATTATACAAAACTCTTTTTACTATTGGCCTTTATTTTAAGAACTATTATCTCTCTCTTTAATGTTATATTTTTGTATCACTCGTACTCTTAGTGTCTTTGCATTTAAAGTATATAAATATCATACACTTAAGCTATATATATGCTATAAATATGTTAACATATCCCCTCAAACTCAACATGGCGAAGAACCCATCATCTTGAGTTTATATATAATATCCTAAAACTAATGAGAGGAGTGTGATTTGGTGATGATATATGTTGTATGAGATTGTGAAGGGATAGAAAAAAAAGTTAAAACAGTATCTTCAAGTACATAATATTATATAAGATAGAAATTGATCTCATTACGTTTGGTGTGTTTATGAAAAATATGATTGTTAACAATTTTCATATTACTTTTATTATCATAATAAAGAGGACTTGTAGAGGAGGAAATAAAATCCATATCTTTGAATAACCATTGTAATTATAAGAGCTTAATATTTTGCATCTATACTAAAGCAAGACACAACAATTTATTTTTTACTACTATAAAGATGATAGATATATTATGAAAGATATAATATCTAGTATTATAATGATGATCATAGGGTCCTTATCCTAATCAACATTAGAGTATACTCTCAAATCTAGTGATGATGAATTAAAGAAGAGAAGACCATAAAGTATGTTTCCTCTGATGTACTAAAGGATGTGAAGGATATTAGAAAAAGTGTGTGGTACATGGTGTAGTCTTAAATTGACTAATAATATGAATAGCTAAGCAATATTAGGATGAGTGTAACTAAGGTAAGTAAGGCTATAAACTAGTCGATGATATAGAGTTCTACAATGGAGAAGACTCTAAAAAATAGATGAATATTCGGTTCTAGTGAGATGATAATCATCTTAATTCAGTGATACCAATATGAGAGATAAGAATAGTAGCATATTTGAATTATAATGGATAAAAGCTAGAGGAATCAAAAGAAACTTCACAATGTAAGAATAACTCATATTACCAAACTCCTTAATCTTAAATTGTGATAGAGAAAAGATTTGAGAGTGGCGATACCTTGAGTGACATGTTTAAAAATTATCATATCATTAATATAAAGAAGAAGAGTATGATCTTCTCTTAAAAGAACAATTAATAAAATATTGACTAAAAGCTAAGATAGCTAATGATGGAGATAAATTTGACAAATCATTTATGAGGATCTTCTTTTAATCTATATAAGGGTTTACAAAGATGACAAACCTTATTAGGTGAATCATTATAATTGAGTGGTGCTTGTATATATACTTCTTTTAAAAGATCACTATTGAGCAAGGTTTGTATTGAAATATTTATAGAATAATAGCTAATGTTTTTTAGTCATAACCATAATTAGATTAAGGATGATGGTTAAATGAGCTAAAGGAGAAAATATCCCCTTACTAATAATACCATACTTATAGGTAAAGCCTTAAGTAATAAGTTATGTTTTATATCTCTTAATTTATCCATCAACTTAAGATCTTGATTTTATAGACCCATTTGTAGCTAAGAATAACTTATTTGGAAGTAAGGTATTTTAAAGTGTTAGTTCTACTATGAACAGTTAAAGCTTATCTCACAATATGTATGGGGTTTATATAAAAAGAAAATAGTGGAATGGGTTGAGGAGCAAGAGGTTTTTATGAGTGAGCAGATAAGGAAGGATTATATGGTGGAGTTAATGGATCTATATTTAAAGAAGATAGAATAGGATTAGGTGTAGGCAAAGAAGAAATGAAAGAATTATTATATGATAAACTTGCACAAGAAATCTTAAGGAACAAAGAAATAGTTAGATTAAAGAAAAATGGATAAGTGCATTTATTGACTAAAATTTTTGACAAGAGATAAAAACATTTTATATTATTAGAAAGTCACATTATGAGATATACAATCTTTGAGATAGAGGATCCCAACATTTGTACCCTTTATGTTTTATGCCATATTTTATGAATTAATATAATCATGGTTGTGGTTCTGATATGTGTTTAATTGTTGATACATTTAATCATTTACACTTAGCAATTAATGATACGAAAATGCTTAAGATACTCACTTTAATTCATATATGATTTTATGTACAATTTGGAAGCAAGGAAATTAAAATGAGTCAAAAGCAATACATTTGAAATATTTTTTGAAGAATTACACTCACTTGTCTTTATGAAGTAAGAAGAAGAGAACTAGAGCAAGAAGAAGACAATAAAAGCTCTTTAAAATATTGTTTGTCGGACTAGAAGAAACTCTGGAAAATTTAGTCCAAAAAAGAAAAAAAAGAAGCATCGAAGAGAAAAACCAAATGTAAAATGATAGTCCAAGGAGAAAAGAAAATGCATGCATTTACGTATGTGTTTAATGCAGACGTAGCAAGGCTACAGTAGGGAGGGTTTGGCATGAATAAGAGGGGTGGACCAAAAACCCTAACATTAATTCGTCCCATCAATAGCACAATATAATAGCGGCTTAGGAGTGATGAGCTGTGGCTTGGAAAGGGCGACAAAAACAAAGAGTAGCGTGAAACAGAGAAGAGGGGAGGCATGAATAGGAGAGTGGACCAAAAACTAGCATCTTTAATTTTCCCATCGATGAATAGTAGCTAGGAAGAGTTTGCATGAGTGAAGACAACCCAAGGGAGTTTCGGTTGGGATTATTTTTGTGGGGGCTTAAGCTTTCTCTTAGGAGACCTATAAAAGGCTAAGATCCCGACGCTAGTTTGGAGGCAACATTGACGCCGACGACCCAGGTTAATTATTTTTTATTATTTTTGTTGTTTCTTTCTCTCATTAAAAATTGATTATATTATCTTGTGCAAATTGATTGGGTATTTGAATGGTGATGGTTTTAATGCTCCATTGAATCGTTTTTCATGAAAACCCATTACTAGGATCAAATGCAATACGTAATCATTGTATTCCCGATTCATGTGTAGTGACTAGCGGTTCCGATTCATTATAGATAACATAACATAGGTTAAATAATTCGAGCTTGTGTGATTATTACCTAGATTGGTCTATTTTTCTAATTCATAATGTGGTTGTCTGGATAAACTTAAAGAGCTTTTCTAGGTTTCCTGATAGCTAGGGTTAATTAATGAGTGCTTCGTAATTAACTAGGATCTAAGGAAAAATTGGAATTAACAGAGCTTATTGTTAATCTACGACCGATAATTGATAAGAAAGATAAAAGAACAACAAATCAATGAATTATGCTTAATTAGGGTGTAGGCCAAGATTGAACTAAAGAACCGGATCCCTATCGAATTCTCCAATTTTATCATTTTTTACATGTTTTCTTTAATTTGTTTTCATTAGGTTTATTTTATTTTATTTTCTTATTAAATCCAACCCCTCCAATTACCTAAACATCAATTAATTTCATTTCATAAGGTAACTGAACACTCCTTCATAAAATAAACCTAATGAAAACAAATTAAAGAAAATGTGTAAAAAATGATAAAATTGGAGAATTTGGTAGGGTTCGGTTCTTTGATTCAATGTCGGCCTACACCCTAATTAAGCATAATTCATTGATTTGTTATTCTTTTATCTCTCTTAACAATTATCGGTTGTAGATTAACAACTAGCTCTGTTAATCCCAATTTTTCCTTAGATCCTAGTTAATTACGAAGCACTCGTTAATTAACCCTAGCTATTAGGAAACCTAGAATAAGCTCTCTAAGTTTATCCGGATAATCGTATTACGAATAAGAAAAATAGACCAATCTAGGCAATAATCACACAAGCTCAGATTATTCAACCTATCTTATGTTATCTCTAATGATTCGGAACCATTAGTCGCTACACATGAATCGGGAATACAACGATCACGTATTGCATTTGATTCTAGCAATAGGTTTTCACAAAAAATGATTTAATAAAGCATTAAAATCATCATCATTCAAATACCCAATTAATTCACACAAGATAACATAATCAATTTCTAATGAGAGAAAGAAACCAAAAAAAATAAAATATACTTAACCTAAGTTGTCGATGTCGATGTCGCCTCTCTCCTTTCTTCCTAACCGCCTACTATAGCTTGATTTGACAATTTAAGATGCTCAGTTTTAGTCCATGCATCCTCTAGCTAAAACCTTCACAGATGTTGCTAGATTTCACATTCTATGCTAGCGTTAACGCATATAATGCTAGCATTTAACGAATGTTGCATTGCTAGCATTTAACGCTTTGTCCTCTGCACTGTGTTTTATTGATCTTGCATTGTCGTTTTGTCCTTTAGCTGCTATTGATTTTTTTCTTCTTGTCTTTTAATTAACTTCTTCTTGCTCCATGAAGACAAGTGAAATTTCATTTTCATAAAATGACCCAAATGTAGTGCTTGACTCACTTTAATTTCTTTGCTTCCAAATTGTCCCTAAAATCATATATGAATTAAAGTGAGTATCTTAAGCATTTTCATATCATTAATCGCTAAGTGTAAATGATTAAATATATCAAAAATTAAAAAACATATCATGTTCTAATTTGGTGTTTTCAAGTGATTAGAGAGAAAAAGCAAGCACTACAAAGGATATTAAGAGTTTGGTAGTCCAAAGCATGATTATATAAGTTTTCATAGGGAGATCTATTGCTTATGAAATAAGTGAGGATACAATTTATCTTATAGATAGCAATAAGAATATAATTTTTCCATAAAAGGTTTCCATAAAAAGTACTAATGAGAAGAGCTCAGATATTATCCAAAATGTCTATAATTTCTCTTTTTCTAACTATTATGTTATGAGGTACTTGAATAAGATCTTTGAATGAGAATTCATTATTGATCAATGACATAGGTGAAGGATTTATTTTTGGATTCTATGGCATTATTAATGAAAAATATTTTTATTTTGTGGGAAAATTAAGTCTAAATCATATTTGCGAAGCAATAATAAATATAAAATAATCCAAACATATATAAGAGATAAATTTATATACATATAGAAAAATCACCAAAAAAATCACATAATACTCAAATTGTCACTAGGAGCAAGTCACCAAATATTAAAATGAATTAAATATAAAATGTGCTAAAGAAATAGTCCCTATTAAGAAAAGGTAATGTATAGATTTTGGAAAGTTGTTATGAAATATAGTCAAAGTTTTCATACTTGACTTAACCTAAAGAGCAATTAGAAAATAATGATCCTAGTTTAATGTTAGAGAGACGACCAAGAAGCGAGTGACAAAGATAAGATGTAATAATGCCATCAATAAGTTTGGATAAAAGGTGAAAAGGAGAAAGTTTGAATAATGCTTTAACCTTATGCCTTTTCCTAAAAGACCTTGTTTGTTTGTAGATCTTACTAGTATAACCATAACCAAAAATAAGTAAGTTAACATTATGTTTATATAATTGATTAATAGAAATGAGATCTAAAGAAAGTTTAGGAATAAGAAAAGTATTAGATAAGAACAACTAAGGCTCTTGGACATTCCTATACTTTAAACACGCTTATTATAATTTTCAAGAATATAAACAACATATGAAATAAAATAAGTGATTGAGTAACCAAATAGAGGACTTAGAGGTGTTATGATTGCAAGAAGTGGAATTAAAGCAACATAAAGACAAAGTACCTTATGTAAGGAACATGACAGAAGAGCAAACAATACCAAAAAATGGTTGTAGAAGAATATGAAGACGTTTCATTGAGAGTTGTACTCTCCATTCAACCATTATATACTCTTTATTTAACCCTTTGATGTCAACAACACTAATAATATGTTGAGTCTAAGAGGACTTAGTATTTAGAAGTTTGTTTAGGTATTCTTTTACATTGAAAAATATTATGACCACTCCTTTTGCAATAGTTATAAAAATACCTTTTGAGATAACTTAGCTAAGTTGTGAGGGGTAGGGCTCTAATAAATAAAGGTTTAAGTGATACGAACAATATTATTAAATGGTGTAGAACTTTGACTACGTAAAGGTTATTAAGTTAGGACTTTTTTATGATTGATTGTTTGATCATATTATCAAAGTTAGGAAAAGATACTTGATAAAGGAGAGAGAGAGATGTAAAAGACTCAAACTCATCTATATGCTTATAATCATAAAGGTTAGAACTATTTCAGTGTTAGTGTATATAAGATCTCTAAGTACCGATTAATCCCAAAGTTCCTATAATTAAGAATTTTTTTCAGATTATTATTTCATTTAATGAAGGTTTGATATAAGTTAAATTAACTCACATCATTAAAGACATGATATCAAGTTTCTAAAAAATCTCATACCTTTTTAGTAATGTCAAATATGCAAAACTAGCATGATAACTTTAAAACATGTATTATAGAACAATGTTAAGATTTGATATTCATATCATCCCATGTTACCAAGAATTTAGTGAGCACATCTTCATCCTAGTTTGTCTTTTTGGTAAGATATCTCATTAATAATAATGCATCATATAAGTTTGCCTTTCAAAGAAATACGTATCTCTTCATTCCATCAATCATGATTAGAGCTATAAAGTATGACACTAATTAGTTATAGAATGTATTAGGAAATTTTAGAAACATCATAAACAAGAGGATGTTTATCAACAGAGTAAGAGAACACCACAAAATAATATAAAACATGTTTTAAAAGCATAATTTAGCCAACTAACCATAGAATTGAACTTAAAGCACCCAAAAACTGAGGAAACGATATTATTAAAGAGAAAACTAGTAAAAATGTTACTGAATTAATTAATCAAAATGCTAGTAAACTAGTTTAAACCAAAATAATTGATGATGTGGCAACTAATGTGGTAGATAATGTGACTCCAAATGATGATGTAATTGTTAACATGGTAGATTATGGGACCCAAATGATGACATACCAACTGATATTGATAAAGAACCTAACTAATGATATGTCTAATACTATGGCAAGAAATAGGATAACTAAGTGGATGACATATTATAATATATGATGACACGTGATATACAGATAGCCAATAAGAGGATAACACGTGGCAGATAATACTAGAGGACTTATTGATGTGACTAGTCAGAGGTAAAAGATAAACAACTTGTTATTTTAGGGCATATAAAATGATGTCATTCAGATTTAGGGCATATAACACAATGTCATTTAGGTTTTATTTTCATTTGGATAGTAGAAACATTCATAATTCAATAATATTGTTCTGATAGCACATGAGGTTGAATGCTATAGAATTTTGGGATGCTGTTGCTGTGTTTATCTTAAAGAGTATAAGAGTTTTATATATATCAAATAACTACTAATCTTTCGAATTATCTATGGAGAAGAAAAAATAGAATTTGAAACCTTTAACCTTTTTACAAAGGTAACTCTGATACCATAAAAAGAAGAAAGAAGCTTGAGAAAAAAATATCCTCTATATTTGTTTTTGTCTTGAACTCTATAAGGAGTATTTATACTAGTCAGGACTTACATGAAATGGAAGAAAATCCTAATTATATGTTAATAACCTACTTACATGATAGTCAATCTTATACATTTAAGAAAATCAATATCCTACATTTAAGCTACAAATATGGTATCATATCTTATTATTTTCTTCTATAAATTACACAAACTTCAAAATTGTTAATAAATTAGAAATTGTTTTATACCTTGTTCAACATAAAATAATTAATCATATTAAAATAAAAATATTTTATTAAATACATTTTTATATATAATCTATGCACCATAAATAGTAGACTTATTGCTCTATTTTACTATCATTTTACTACAAAATTATAATTTAAGTAGTTTATATATAAATTATACAACTCATAAAATTTAAGCAGTCATAAATATATTTTTAAATTGCTTTT
>JAOQML010022625.1:0-11625 GCA_027568935.1 Erythroxylum urbanii | reverse complement strand
AGAGTTATCAGCAGATGGAGGCCATGGACGTTCATCGGGAGAGACAGTGGCATAGCATCTTTCAACCTCTTCACCCCTTCCTCGAACAGTGCGGTGAAGACCTTGGTGATAGATAAAGTAGACGTGAGTTAAATGCACGTGATAAGGTGCAAAAGAGGGTCTGTACCAATAGTTGATGGATGCTTCGAGATCGATCATCTATAAGAGAAGAAGAAAAAAAGGTGTAGAAATCATAACAAACATGAAGTGGTTACTGTACAGAGCGTTTGCACGGTTAGTCTACCATCCACGAAATAGTGCTCTTTTTGAGGCTATGAGAGACTATGTCGAATTGAGGACGTTGGATGAACGGTTGCACATGATGAAGGAGATGATGGGGGACAAGCCGGGGCATTGGGGACGGTTTGCCATGTGGGTGGTGTGGATAAGTGGATGGTATTCCGGTCGTGAAGCCTATCAGTTTTTTGAAGAAATACAAGAGCACATGCCCGAATGCATTCCGTCGTTAAAAAGCTTTATAGGTCACTGTGTGCTGGCGCTTCTGTTGTTAGCGTGGGAAGGTATGCGTGTCACGGTGGTGTAATGTCGAAGAAGATTCGTGATACCTATGCACAACCTTCTAAACGTGGTAGTTTAGGGGGTGTCGCACGGTATGCACGTGCTCAACGCGTCCCTATTCACCGTGTTCGGCGTGCTTTAGAACGAGATGTAGCCTATACGTTACACAAACCTGTTCGTCGCACGTTCCCCACCACGCCCGTGATCGTGATGGGAATCGATCAACAATGGGCAGCGGATTTAGTGGACATGCAAAAACTAAGCCGATATAATAAAGGCAACAAGTATCTGATGACCGTGATTGACGTGTTTTCCAAATATGCCTGGGTGGAAATCATTCGAGATAAATCAGGACCCCAGATGACGTTGGCGTGGCAACGATTACTCAAACGTGCATTGCCTCGTCATCCTCGACGGTTGCAAACAGACAAAGGAACAGAATTTTATAATGCCAGTGTACGTGCTCTTTTTAAAAAACAGGACATTCATCATTTTTCCACGTCGGGAGATGCGAAAGCCAGTGTGGTGGAACGATTTAATCGTACCTTGAAAGGACGCATGTACCGTTATTTTACAGCTGCCAATACGTTCAAGTATGTGGACGTGGTGCAAGCGTTGGTGGACGAATATAATGCTTCGTTTCATCGAAGTATCGGCATGGCCCCACGCGATGTTCATCCTAGCAACGAAGTTAAAGTGTGGCATACGTTGTATAAACCCTATTTAGAGAAAAAAGACAAATCTAAGAAAAAAGAGGCATTCAAAGTAGGAGATCGTGTCAGAATCAGTCAAGCCCGACGTCCTTTTAAAAAAGGATATTTGCCTCAATGGACAGAAGAAGTGTTTGAAGTGACAGATGTTGTACACGATTCACTAGGACCCGTCACCTATAAATTAAAAGAATTAGATGGGACAGCCATTGGTGGCACGTTTTACACCCAAGAACTCCAAAAAGTACACGTGGACGACGACACGGTGTGGCGTATCGAGAAAGTGTTAAAACGACGCGGCAATCAATTGTACGTGCAGTGGAAAGGTTGGCCTAAAAAATACAACAGCTGGATCAACAAAAGTGATGTAGTATGACGTTCCGATTCACCAACAAACCGAGATACTTTTACGTGACGTTACCGAGTACGGCTTCTCGCGACGAATTTACAGAGAATAAAGCCAATAGTTTTAAAGTGCGTTTACCGCAACGGTTGGAATTGCAAGGACCACATTGGCAAGTGGCTTTGATGGCCGCCACCTTACCGGATGCGACGGATGACATTGTGGATCGTTTGGGGTATGGAGACTTGAGCCTACCCGATACCGATAAGATCGCCGAGAGTCTTTTGGAAAGTGTTCCTTTGTTTTCCATCTATACACTCACAGCCAAACAAAATACGATGAAAAGGCATAGGACGGTGACCATACCTCCCGCCGTGGTACGAAAATGGACAGGGGCTTCAGGCGAAGCGTTCATGACCTCGTTTGTGAATTACATCAACAACCAGTACACCGCCTTGTTATCCGAAGCGAGTTTAGAAAACAAGATGGAACCCAAGGGAACGCTTGAAGATCCTAGTACCAAAAGAAAATACGTGCCCCGAATCTACATGGAAACCTTAGGACAGCAAATGCAAGTGGTCGTGGATAATACTCAACTCTACATCCTCACCAACCCTCATCCTACCCTACACATCCGCACCGATCTGGCATTAAAAATGGGATGGATTGAGAGGGACGACCGAGGAACCTACCAAATAGGTCCCAATCTCTTGATTGAAGGAAACAACGGCACCATCAACACGATTGGACCCCACCTTCTCACGTATATCGCGGATCTACGGTCTAGACGTCCTACCTACAAAAGACTGATTTATCATGCAACCACCAAGACCATTGAATTATCTCCGGCGTTCAATTGGCGGTTCACCAATTTGAATGTGGCCTACGATGCGTTACGAGGCTTTCCAGCCCGCACGTTGATGGTATACAGCGATGTGGCCGCCAGCAGTATCGTGGGAGGACAAATTACAGATTTGTTGAGAGAAATTCCCTACAATCGACAAGAAAAAGGGGATATGACCATCGAACCCATTCATTTACAGTTCCAAGAGATTCGTAGTAACATTATCGAAACGATCGAAGTCCACATCAGTGAACAAAATGGTAAACTTGTTACTTTTGATAGCAAGAAAGGATCGAGCATCACGTTGGTGTTTCGTAACTACATACCTTAGAAAGGATTTAAAAGAACTACGACATTGTTGTACGTTTAGTTGGATGTACAAAGACAAATTAGCATGACTTCCTGGTATGCTAATAAACCGCATGTCTTTTATGTGACGTTACCGAGCACGGCGTCGGCGGACGAATTTCCCGAAAATAAGGCCAATAGTTTCAAAGTGAGGTTACCGCAACGGTTGGAATTCCAGGGCCCGCATTGGGAAGTGGCCCTTATTGGAGCCACTGTGCCCGACAGTAGCCGGGTGAGTGATGTGATACAGCGGTTAGGCTATGATGGGCTCAATATTCCTGACGAACACCGAATGAGTGAAACAGACCTGAAGGCAGTCCCTCTGTTCTATATTGTTGGAATAACCATGAACGGTTCCAGAGTGTTACAACTTCATCAAATATTAAGAATTGAGCAAGACGATATAAAAACATTCATGGTTTCTACAGGAGAAGAATTCATGGTTTCTGTGTTTAACATGTTGAATCGAGGCTTTGTGAACTTGTTAAAGACACCTAACACAAAAATCGGTGCGCCGATTGGGAATGGCTTTGAAATACGTACTAACCCTACATTAACAACTCTCACAAAAGGAAGTCAACTGTATGCTGTTGTGGACAATTCAAAATTGCAAGTGCTTTCTGCTAATAGAAGACCTATTCTCTTTATTCGTATGGATTTGGCCATGAAGATGGGATGGTTTATCTATAAAAACAATGCCTTTGAAATTGGCCCTAACCTAATGCCTGTGGATATTCATGGTACGGTTACGACCACAAATGCATATATCCGAGGTTTTACAAACGCAGATAATACCTTGAGATTTTTTAATGTAGAAAAAGATCTCAATGGCAAGACGAGAGGATTTGAACTTGCCCCGTTTGTAAGTTGGTATTTTACAAATCTGAATGCAGCGTATGATATACTTCGGGGGTCTCCGAACCGTACCCTCATGGTGTACAGTGACGTAGTTGCTAGTAGTGTTGTAGGAGGCCAAATCACGGATTTGCTGAGAGAGATTCCCTATCGTCGTGAAGAAAAGGGAAATATGACCATTGAACCTTTACATTGGCAGTTTCAAAAGATTCGTACCAATATCATGGAAATGATTGAAGTGCACATTAGTGAACAAAATGGTCAACTCGTCAACTTTGACAGCAACAGAGGGTCGAGCATTACGTTGGCATTTCGCAATGACATACCTTGATGAAAAAATCCTTTCAGAAAAGAGAGGGTGGTTGAGGATTACACAGATGCCAAATGGTATGGATCATGCGCCGCGTGGAAAGAACACCCGTAAGATGATGACAATCTTGCGTGAATGGATCTGTCATGAACCCCAACTGCAGCAAAAAAAAAAAGAGGGAACTTACCAATAGGTGTGATGAGTGAAGCGTGTAGGACGGCCAAAGATGTCATAGCCGTGGGTGTACCACTGCTTGAACCCACGACCCTTGTCTAGATGATTGATAGCCCAACGTTCGTATTGTGGGGCAACGAGAGTACCGTAGACATTCAAGGTGAAAGCAGGTGTCAAAAAAGGAGTAGTACCAGAAGCCCAACTAGATATGGAATAAAAGAGAATAAAGGTGAATCTTACCATGGGTACTTTGGAAAAAAAATCATGGAACCATAGAACCACTTGTACTCAGGAATATTCCAAGGGAGGGCCATATCAACAAGGTGAAGACATGTTTCAGAACGAGGAACATCATTGTAGATGGATAACTAAATAAAATAAAAGAAGGAAAGAAAAGAATGAATGACTCATTGATGTGTTGACCATGCGCGGAGGTAGTTTGTATCGGTTCAGTGCCCAACGAGGCCATGGCTTGCGGGACGATCTCATCATGGCCGGTGCCAAAGAAAGTTTAAGGGGATTGGACGTCAATCGCTTGATCAAGCAAGGCTTAGATCACGGTGTAGCGAGTATTGATAAAGCAGCCGTTAAAGGGCAACTAGAAAAAAACTTTAAAAAGGGGATGAAAGGGGAATTGAAGCGTAAAGCGAGCAGGACCTTGCCGGGACGAGCCGTCAAACGCGTCAAAGACATTTTCTCGTAAAATGTATAAACCCCTGTACGAACGTCCACGTTTTATGCGTGGTCCACGCCCCATGCGTGGTGGAAAATTAACTTTGGAACAGTTACTCCTCTTGGGACGTACACCCCCAGGAACGTTTTTTCAACGAGGAAGAGGTATAAAAAGAGGACGTCGCCGCAGCCGACGCACACGGCGTCGTACACGTAGACGTTGAAGATGGAGGCCGCTCCGTATACAGGCTCTAAAGCAGCACTCAGTAATGAATTACAATTATTTGAATTACCCCGTACCGAAACGGGAATGAAAGATAAACGGTTTATGGATTTTCATCCTTTGTCCACGAATTTATCCCCCATGGAAATCCTGGTAACGGCCAGCGACATGTATGTGGATCTTACACGGTCGTATTTTAAAATGGAGTTGCGGTTAAAAAAATCAGATGACAGTAATGTGGGAGCTGCGGATACCGTGTTCCCAACCATCAATTTGCCACACAGTATGATCAAACAATGCACGATTCGATGGAATGGCCGACTGCTCAACCCTCAGACCGACACCTATCCTCTCCGGGCCTATATTTCAACGTTGGTGAATTACACACCCGAGCAAGCCGATTCTATTTTACAACCTGAAGGATGGTTTGCTAGAGATTTCAGGACAGGGCTCACTGCCTTGGACGCTCCAGCAGTCCTCACAGCCAACAACATCAACGACACCGTACCAGCACCAGCCGATGCCAATGTAGGCACCATCCAGACCTATATTGACAATGCTTTGAAAGGAAATCTAGGAGGACATGCCGACTACAGAGCCCTTTCTGACGAACAAAAAGCGTTTGTGCAAGTGAGTAAAAAAGAAAAGAAAAAATTCGAAGGAGGCAAATGGCACACGTTCTACTTCAAACCCATGCACGAAATCTTTTACCTGCACCGTCTCTTACCACCAGGTGTCGAGCAGCGGTTTGAATTTACGTTTCAACCGGCCAAGTATTACAGCAATGCCGTCGGTGTTGCTTTGAAAGATTTGCACTCGGACGATTTCAAAGTGTCCTTTCACATGTGTGTGGTGAACATTGAATTGCCTCTGTACAAACAGATTGCCACCCAACGCCACAATAACCGTCAAAATGTGAGAATGGCTACCGTTCGCAGTGAATGTAGTACGTACACCCTACCTGCCAACATTGTCGAATGGAGTCAAGACAATCTCTTTCAAGGAAGAATACCCCATCGTGTCATTGTGGGATTGATGCATCCGAATGCCCTGAATGGGGACTATACGTACCATCCCTATGCCTTTCAGAAATTTGGTGTGAAATCCATTGAACAACAGATTGGAGGTGAACCGTACCCCTACAAGACATTGGAACTCAATCATGATAACAATGAAAAAGATATGGCAGGGTACCATCGGTTTCTAGAGGGAGCTGGCTTTTTTGCCAGGGTCGAAGCGAGCATGCTCACCCCAGCCATGTGGGGGCAAGATCACAATTGTACCTTATTTGCCTTTGATAACACGGCCAGCGGTCACGTGGACGGTCCTCATTTAAACCCACGATTGAAAGGCAACATCCGATTGGTTATTAAATTGGGTGCTAATGTAGCTCATCCCATAAGTATCATCATCTATTCCCAGTACGAAGGAGCTCTGGCTGTCGATCCCAACGGTGCTGTTTTGTTTAACCTTTACGAGTGAAAAGATGGAATTTGATGCTGTCAGCACCGACCAATTGAAAGAATTAGCCTTGTTTGAAAAGTCCTTAGGGCATGGCAAGTTTGCAGGGGTGTTTGCGTCTGACACCTTACCCAAGTCCCCGTCTCGTGATAGACCCCAAGGGTACATTGTGAATACAGATCCTCATCATCGGCCAGGACGCCATTGGATCGCATTGTGGACAGAAGACGAGACGTGTCAAGTCATGGACAGTTATGGATTACCATTAGCAAGTCATCGTACACCTCACCTTCAAGTATGGTTACGCAAACATTACAAGATTACGGAAGCCAACACGCAAAGTCTCCAAGCGTATAATTCGTCGACGTGTGGGCATTATGCTTTAAAGTTTCTTATCGATCGGAGTCAAGGAAAAACATTTAGTGACTTTTTAGATCAATTTAGTTCTTTTGATTATGTGTATAATGATGCTATCATAGCCAGATGGATGACCCATAAAATGTTAAAGTATCGTCCCCCCATACAATATAAAGAAGAACTCATGTATCCACACAGCAGTGACGAGGAATAAATTTTTTAATTAATGCATTATTATTGAGTGATCGTATTGTGATAGGGGGTGGCAAGGGGTGCGTAGGGTGTCCTGGCTACCCATACAATGGGTAATATGCCAATGACAACTTCCAACGGCTTGGAAAAAGAACGTGCGAAATGTCTGTGGGCATCTATACTGTAACATTCTGGGAAGAAAGCCGGCAATCTGAAATAAAAGGATATTCGATATAAGACCCACAGGCACAGAAACGACGCCAAATGCTGGTGGTGGAGAACCATTCAAGAACGTGATAGTGATACGATTCATGAGAAGCTTTCCAACGCTCAAAATAGCCCGGAATTCTTACAACACGTATGGCATAGTACCCAAAACCACAGATCTAAAGAGAGAAAAAAAGAATTTATTTTATTGATGTATTTTCGAACCCCGTCTAGTATTTTAGTGGCAGGTCCATCTGGATCGGGCAAGACGGTGTTTGTTAGTAAACTACTTATGCACCCACGACGGTATTTTCGGCATTTACCCTCTCGCAAAGTAGTCTATTGTTACATGGTATGGCAACCGTTGTTCACTCGATTGCAAAAACGAGGCGTCACGTTTCATCAAGGCATTCCTACGACCAAAGAGCTGACGACATGGTTTGGAAAACGACGATTAGGTGGTCAAGGAGGGTTGCTCGTATTGGATGATTTAATGGACGAAGGATCCAATGATAAACATGTCTTAAACTTATTTACACGAGAATCCCATCATCGCAACATTACGGTTCTCTATTTGATTCAAGATTTATTTCCACCTGGAAAATATGCCAAGACCATTTCGAGAAATGCTCACTACATCGTCGTCTTTAAAAATCCTAGAGATCAAAGCGGAATTCGTACGTTACTCATACAAATGTTTCCCCTCCATTGGCGCGAGGCCTTAGACGTGTATAATAAAGCCACGTCCAGACCGTTTGGGTATTTAATGCTGGACTTACATCCTGCTAGCGACGACACGTATCGTCTCTTTACCAATGTCTTAGAGGAAGAAGGTCCTACACATACGTATAAGAAAAAAACATGAGTTCTCCCTCGTACGAACGAACCCTTCAACGTGAACAAGAACGACAACGACGGCAACGGGAAGGCGGTTTACAAACGGATTGGAGTGATAGACTCGGTTTAGACATCCCCGATTACATTATGGAAGGGGATGACGATGTCTTACAAGAAGCCTTGAATCGAGCCGGGGTGGCCTCGGAACCTGAACTGTTATTACCCGACATGGCCTCGCCACGTCTAGCCTCTGTCGGCCTAGGCAGTGCACCCCCGTCGGACGACGAATTAGCGACATTGCATCGACGTGCACGCCTCACCTCCCCACCAGCTCATTTAGCAGGACCCTCCACTTCCCAAGCATCCCCCCGTCGTCGTGGTCCTGGTCGACCTCCTCTTTTACCACGACCTCAAAGCAATGCTGAATTGCGTCGTACCTTGGATTTATTACGTCAAGATGAAGATCAGCGCTTACAAGGAAGGAATATTCATGGCGTGACCCATACCAATACGATAACAACAGTGTATAAAGATAATCGATCCCCTGAAACCCGTCGTATCTCAACACGTACCTCTGGAGGACGTACAGTAGCGCAGGCTAGACGTGCAGAACGACAAAGGAGAAATAGGAGAGGAAGACGACGCGCGCGGTCAACATGAGAAACTGTCATTTTTATTATTGGTGTCATCGTCAAAACTACATTCGTCTACGTCATGTACGGCTCGTCTTGAATATCCTGTCCTTCATTTTATTGAGTGCGGGGACGGTCATTGCCCCTTTGATTGCTAATGTATGGGTATTGGCAGCGTTGAGTTGGTCGTCCATGATGGTGAAAAGCATTTTAGAATTTCGTAACTATGATACTAAAGTGGCCATGAGCCGCCTGGCCTACACCAGCTATGGTAAATGTTTGACTACGCAACATCGAGACGAACTCCTGTGGACGCATACGATGATGTTGGATCTCGCCCCTTTGATTCCCGATAGCATTAAACAGCGGTACCTGGGTCAACCCCAAACCGATTATCTGGATGGTATAAAAGACGGTCTAGTCCCTCCCGTGCTTAGATTACCGCAATGGCAACGCATCGTCGCCGGAAACGAAGGCGACGGAATGTCCCAAGAAGACGGCGTGGTTCACGAAAGAGACGTGGTATAACCAACTACATTGGTGCATACGTGCCCAAAGGGGGCATTCATGCTCAACGGGGTGGCAATGCAGGGCGTTTTTTTGAAAAGTTAGGCAAGAATCTATTTAATAACAGTATAGGAGGTCTTATCGGGGTCAGGCTATAAAAATAGCCACGCTACCCTTGGTGATCATAAACGATGCCTAAACAACGACGTAAACGAAGGAATGGATTACGGCGCTATCGGCCTCCAAAACGACGACGCCAACGAGGTGGCTATTTTGGTCCTATGGATTTGTTCAGGGGTATCAGAGCAGCCATTCGTCATACCAACAAATACAAGGGAGATATCAAAAAAGCACTTTTCAGACGTTAGGTATATAAAGAGCACCATACACCCCAAGAACATTTTATCATGCCGGGTAGACAACGCGGACGAGGCTTGCGTCGTTATCGACCTAAACAACGCGGACGAGGCTTGCGGCGTTATCGACCCAAACGTCGTGGTGGTCAACGTGGACGAGGGGCTGGATTGGGTATTGCTCTTGCTAGTCTATTACCTATGCTCTTAGGACGATGAGAAGACGACGCAAGAGATCACGAAAACGACAAAAACGTATAAAGTACAAACGTCTCACGAAACAACAACAGATTGGAGCAGGATTTGGGGCTCTCCTCAGATCATTACCACGTGTGTTACGTAGTGTTGGACCTAAATTAGGAGCCTTGACCCGAGGAGCACGTGGCCGATCAGGATTGGCAGGATTTAAACGCCGAGCGCGAGGGTTTGGAAAAAGCGCCAGAAAGATAGCCACGGGTAAAAACTTAAAGAAAGCCGCTAAGATAGGTGGACTTGCTGCGGCTACAGGGGCCATCAGTGGCGGGGCATCGCATTTAATACAACGGTTATTGCGAGGACAAGACGACGACGAATGAGTTACCCTAGTGATCGACTAGCACGACAAGCTCCCTTTATTAAAAGTTTGGTAGAGGCCCATAGTCGTCCTAGGCGACGTCAACAGCTTTTACAGTATGCTAACAAAGATCAGATCAATGCCATCAGTGATATCGTTCTGAATACCTTACGACATAATGTCCCCTTGGACCCACCTCTCATGGCTAAACTGCGACGCTATAAAGACCCCTTGCGTAAACTAGCAAATCGCAAAGCATCAGTAAAAGGACGACGTGGCGTCTTGCTCAGGCAAAAAGGAAAAGGATTTTGGCAGGGATTGCATCAAGTGTGTTGTTGTGTTTTACCCTAATCATCATAAAACATGGAAGAAATGCTCATCATCCCCAAAAAGGAATTTCAAGGGGACGTTCAACAGTACAAGGAAGAGCTCACCAGCAATGCTTTATTAAATCAAGCGGGTCAGTTAGCCGCTAAAAAGAAACGTATCTTAAACGATCCTACCTTGAGTGACGATTGGAAAGTTCATTTTACAAAACCCCTTTCCCAACAATTACGTCAAGCTACTAAAAAATTACAGCAAATTCCAAGTGTTGGGGAAGGAAATGGTGGTGGTGAGGAGGATGACGATGAGGATCTTGTGAGTACCAGCCTCGAAAAATGGCTAAAACGTCTTGCTAAAAGTGTGACACCCCGTACCCCCCGTACACCACCTGTACCCTTGAGACAAGCTTTAGAAACTCTTCAAGAAGAAAGATCTGCACCGGGTCCCTCACGCACTCCTAAGCGATCACGCATTCCACGCCCTACTCCTAAACGACCCACTGACACACCCACAACGTCCCGCCAAGTCCCGCCACCCAAACGAACTCTAAAATCCAGTCTACTCGAAGGAGCTTGGGAAGGACTAACAGGATCCAAAGGCAAAAAAGGGCCAGTCACCCGTTCGAGAACCCGTTCTAAATCAGTGCCCAAGAAAAAAGGTACAAGTAGTGGTTCGTGGTTGAGTTTTAATTAATCATGTCCTCACGAAGGAGACGTACACAACACAAAAGAAGAAAACGTAGGCAAAGACGTGGTAGAAGGAAGGGACAATGGGGTCGTGGGTTCGATATTCAAAAAGCACTCAACAAGACTGGAATCGAATTCCATCCTCCTGGCTATCAATTTATGGGACCAGGCACCCATTTGGAAAAGCGGCTTAAACGTGGGGATAAAGGGAAGAATCGATTGGACCGTATTGCCAAGCAACACGACATCGATTATACATCGGCTCGTAACTTACGTGAAAAGCATCAAGCCGACCGTAAGATGATTCAAAGCATTGACCGTCTCCCAGGGAAAAAGAGTCTAACAGAACATGTTATCAAGAAAGTCATGCAAGCCAAAGTCGGATTGAAGATATAAACAACTTTATTCACAAAAAACAATGAACAGTATTTACATTATATTTTAAATTTGAATTCAATGGGTTTTTTTTTCTATCCCCT
>JAOQML010022583.1:0-11626 GCA_027568935.1 Erythroxylum urbanii | reverse complement strand
ATATGATTATAAAAAAACTAAAAAAAATGAATTAATATAAACAATTAATTATTAATAAGATACACAATTAATAGATAATATCAAAGTAAAAGAAATAGATAAAAATTATATTAAATAAATAAAATTCATAGGAGGAGTAAAAATAATACCCAACAATTTAATGAAAAAATTTCCATAGCAAAAACGAACAAAGAATAAATGATTTGGGTGCTAAAAGAATTAATTTGCAATTTGATTTAGTAATGGACCATCTTAATTCAAAAGAGAAAAAGTCACAGCTGTGATTCTCCATGGTCACGCCTGTGACAAATGGCTTGGAGAGGAAAAAGTCACGGGCGTGACTTTTATCTCTCACGCCCGTGAGAGGGAAACAAAAAATCCATTATATGTTATATTTTATTTTATTGCAATGTTCCCAAATATATTTATTATTATTTCAAATAAATCCCAATGGTGGCACGTAGTTGCCATAAAATTCATATGGAGACCCGGGGCCAACACCTTCTATATCTCTAGGGAGTTATGCACAGTCTAAGATATGTTTATAGCTAGGGATCATGGATCTTATTGTAACTTTATAAACTAATACACAAATGCATATAACTTAAGACCATGGATGTATTTGTAAATTTTAAAGATGGATATGGTGTAAGCTAAGCATATGTTAGAGATAGTGTCTCACCTTTGAGTTATACAACAAGTTACACAGGCTGATACATATATGTGTTACATGTTATGTTACACCTAAGTCTTATCCAAACTTAACCCGAACTAAGCTAACTAATGCTCGCCCTTCAATTTAGCTTGATTCCATATATGTTACCACCACCACTCGATTAAACAAATTTTGAAGCCTTTTATTCCTTGTTCGTAATTTGTCCACTTGGAAAACTCAAATGATTAAAGGCAACTTGATTACCACTTTTTGCTTAGTTTTTAAAAAATATTCATCCTCAAATCATCACTTACATTAAAAGGAGTTAAGATAGAAACATTAAAAGTAGTGCTCTTATTGTACTCACTTAGAAGATCTAACTTAAAAGCATTGTTGTTGTTCTATTTTAAAACTTAAAATGGAGCTTCTCATCTTAGTTAAAATTATATCTTCTTCGATTTAAGAACCTCTCTTTTCTAATGTGCATAGACACCTAATCACCTAGGTTAAACATAATTTTTTCTCCTTTTGTTAGTTGGATGCATGTTCTTCATTTTTCATTTCAATGAGTCATCAAACATTTTCATGTACTTATTTCACCATTTAATATTTCTTTTTACCATCCAAGCTATTCCTCTTACGAATAGGTAAAGGTACCAAACCCAATAGAGTTTGTATTCAATGAACGGTAGATAATCTTACTAACGAATGGTAAATACTTTGTATAGAAGCTCTTTTTAGGTTAGTGAAGAAGAAGATACAATTAGACCCCTCCTTGAAGTTTTATAGAATATATAAAGAGTTTGGTCTATTTTTCTTATCTTTTGTAGATGATTTGCTACTGCTCTCTAAACCGTATGATAAATCTATGAGCCTCTTAATGGCTTCCATTCAGCCCTTTAAGGATCTGTCAAGTTTGGAGATTAATATGAACAAAAGTCTCATGATAATTTTGTTTCCTTCTCTTTTATGGTATGTTGTCTTTCTATTGTGAAATTCCTTTTTATTTTATTTTTATGAAAAAGGGTATATATTTAGCTTATTGGAAATTGCTTCTCTCATCATCTCTTACATATCGGCTTGACTCTATAAAAAATGTCTAAATGTTGAAGTAGAAATCTTTTAGAGTTTCTTTCACAATTCCTTCCATCTTTGATCCAATTTTAAACACTTTAGAATCCCTAGGTTCCATAAGTTTTTTTTAGATCTCTAACATACAATTCTTGCAATTTTATCATTCATATATCATACTTCTCTTATAAGTTTGTGGTGTAATACTATTTCCCCATCTTGTGGTTCTCATTTATCTCGCCTCCTCCATTCGAGGTTAAAATTTGACTACTAATTGGTAAGGTGATAGAATTTTTCACATCGTGCACAAAGATGACTTGTAATTACAGAATACGTTTAGTGTCTTCTTAATATGTATGTTTTCATGTTGGTTATCTTTTTTAAACTTGGTTTTAATGTTATATCCAAAAACATATTCATTTCCGTTTAGATTTGATCTTTCCTAAAACTAAGCAAGAACAAGGCTATAGTTTTTATTCTATCCATTGAGATGTTTATCTTTTTGAAAGTGTTACAAAACAAATGTTAACGATGTTTCCTATATTTACTAATATTCTTTTAACCAAAGAATTGAATATCGGTAAAATGACAACTATAGCCATTATCCATTTCCTAGAAGGTGATCTTAAAAATCTTCATTCTTTTATTAGGTTTGTTATAATCGAGAGCTATTTGCTATAACTATCACCCCATGATGCTTTCTTTGAGTGGGATTTTTGATCTTACTGATTTTGCAAGCATACAGAGTTAATTAGAGTAAGTTTATAGAACTAGAGTAATTCTAAAGTATCAATCTCATAGGGAACTGTGTCACTATACTTATTAATCCTAGTCTAATAATAAAAATAAATAACATATTTAATAAAAGATTTTTAAACTCCTGAACTAACAAAAACAATGCAAATAACTAGCAAAGAATATTAATTAAGAAAATGTTAGGGCTTTAGGGTTCGGTTATAGAGAATGCTAACTATCATACAAGTTTGATTATCTAGGTTGAAAAAACAATTAACCTAAGTTATATATGCCATTATTATAGGCATATAGATATATTTAATTAGGTTACTATCACCTCTCGATGCTTAATTTAACCTAACCAAATTCATTATGCATAGTCAATATATTAGTTATCATTAAAGTATAGGATCTTGTTATTCTCTAGCACTCAAAGTGATGGATTATATTTGAACTCCTAAGATTAAATATATAAAGGCTAGGAACAAATTCAAAAATTGAAAATAAAAAAATTCAACCAATCAAATAATTAGATTTTATGTAGATAATTGAAAGATCCATATAAGCTACATCCCTAACCTTAACTAGGATTTCTAGACACTAAATATAATGAAAACAAATTATAAATAACTCAGTACAAATATAAAAGTATAAAAAAAAGAAGAAAAGATTAGTAGAAATTGTCACCGACTCCTCTAATCTTGCTCCAAATCCTCCTTTGAATGCTAAGAAAGACCAAACCTATCAAGAATAAGGCTAGGTGGCTATCCAAAACTTACAAAAAGTCCTTTAAGTTAAACCTAATATAAGTATTTATAGTTAGTGTTACAAAAGTGTAGTCCTAAACTGCTTAAACTTTAAGGATTAATATGTCCCCATAAGTTATGTATGAGAGCCAATGTCACCATTAGTGTCAATTTTATTCTAGAACATTTATGCATAGAATATCTAATAAGCACCTAACACTATGTTATAAAGTCAATATCTAATAAGCACCTAACACTATGTTATAATGAGTGCTAGTGTGTTTTTATAACTTTCTTTGTACTATAGTGAGAATCTAACAATGGTCCAGGATCAAATTTAACACTAGTTTGATTCTATTTCTCAAGTTCTCAAACCATCGCAAAAGGCAGGCACCTATCTCTATGCAAGTTAGGAATATTTTATACCTTATTCTAGCAACTTCACTTTTAGATTTCTTTTAGTTATAATTGATTTTTTATTTCTTCTGTAAAGTTGTTATCTATTTTCTTATCTTCCAAATGACTTTAAAAATTTATTAATTAGACAATGGTGGTGAAAGTTGCACTTAATTTCACATTTCCTCCTTAAAATCTTCATTTATAAGATAATGAAATAAAAATAAGAAAATGATGTACAATCTATATCAAACATGCTATAAAGATACCAAATAAAAAGTTAATTAATCGTCATATACATCTAAAATGTAGACCTATCAAATTCCCCCACACTTTACTTGCTGCTTATCCTCAAATTGTCAATAAAAAATAATCCCTAACAACTAACCTAGACTTAACTAACTAAAAAAATAGTTCTACTTTTGTAGGTGTACATGAAAATATATGCTACAACCTTTTAAATCCCTAGAGGAGGAGTTATAGTCTATTGAGGGTTTACTTAAATGCTACCCACAAACATTAATCTATACTCATTAATTAGCTCTATAGTTAACAATATAAGATATCCAAATTCAAGCCTTAATTGAAAAAAATTAAACATAGAATATTTCTTAAATAAGTCACCATAAAAACAAGACAAAGTAAACACTATGTTACTTGCTTTATCAAACTTAAATACTATGAATTAACATGTCTTTATAAGATGTTACTCATTGACACAAGTGTTTGAAATTCGGTAAGGTACTCTTATCATCTTCTTATGGACAATAAAGCTACCATAACTTTGAAAATAATAAACTATTCACTACTCTAATATATATATACAAGCAAAAATAAAAAGGACACTAAAATAGGTTATAATAAGGATAGAGGGTTAATTAGGCCAACCAAGAAAGGGAATAAAAGAAATAACAATAATCATAATTAGTAGAGCACTAATAAATAAATTAAGAGAAACTAAAAAATCAATTATCACTTAATTAACTCCTCATATTCTTGCAACTACTCCTTTTTCCTTTATTCTTTTCAATTACAAGAATCTATGCCAATTGATTTTCAACACTACATTATACTTTTTATTTTATCTATTTTTCTTTTTATTTGAACTTTTTGGGTTGGCATAAGATTGTTCAAGTTGTCGAAGCCCTTAAAATTAACTATGAATCTCTAACTTCTTGTATTAGTCATGAAACCAGGTCAAACCCAAGAGAACTAAGCACTAGCTTCTTACTTTCAAATAATAAAATAAAGTGGGGTTTTCAATTAATTAACCAAAATTAACAAGAAATCAAATTAAATCAATTGAATATAAAAGTGAGAAATTCAAGAATACTAAACTCTGATTCAAGAACATATCTCAATGAATTGTAACTTTGTTCATTGGTCTAAAAATAATAAGTGCCACAATGCAAGTAGTTAGTTTGAAACATATTAAGATAGTCATAATAAGTCTTAAATTTTCCTAAATTAATTGGTTCAAACCTTTGCATTCAAACCAAAACTTACCATCTATTGACTGGTGTGATAGCATTCCATGCCAAATAAATGATAACAATAAGCTTAGTGAAAGAGACTAAACCCTAAAATAAATAATCAAGATAGCTGCAATTATCCAACTTAGTTTTCTTGTTTATCAAAAGTTAAATATGCAAATTTATAAATAACCTATTTTCTACTTGTACCAATCCTTCATGATAATTACGAATCATGGATAGTGATAGAATAATCAATATTAAATTAATTTGTCAGATTAATTAATATCAATTATTCATCAAATATCAGAACTCAAAATAAGAAATCCTTGAATTAAAACATGAATAAAATTTTAGAACAAAACCTCACAAGGTTACAACTAAAGTTTCGAATCCCCTTGAATCAAAATAATTAAGTTTAGCCACACATGACTTTTGTTCCAACACAAAAGATAGAAGAAAGATGAAGAATTGAGAGAAAAGTAAGAAAAGAATGATTGATTGTCTTGGAGAGGTGGAGAATGTCCCTTTTTAATGTTTTCCTACTTTAAACCTAATATAATTCTATCTTTTAAAGATGCCTATCTAAAACAAATTATAATTCCTATATAAAAGAGATAGAAAGAAGTTTCCTGATTAAACTCTAACTTTTCAAGTAAATCTTCCATTAAGAATGATCTCGCCTTATCCACTGCAACAAGTTGTCCACTTTATCCAAAATTTGTGATTTTCACCAATAGTGTCCCAATTTAATGCAATCTCCACTTTTCATCTCCTAAAACAAAATAAACATTAATTTTTCTATTTAAGCACCAAAATATATTCAAAACAAAATAAATAGTTTCAATTAATTTAACAAGAAAACATCTTATCAAATTCTCCCACACTAGACTCATGCTTGTTCTCAAGCAAACATCAATTTAATATATCAATCATTCTCATAACAACCTCTCATCTCCTTTTATGTTATCTAAAAATATCCAAAAGCTAATTTAGATTGAAGGTTTAAGATAAAATAACAATTGAGAGAATAAGCATTTATAGAACACATTGTTAAAATTTAAACATAGCATCTCATCAATTCCGTTAAAATCAAATGAAACAAGACTTAACGACCTCTCAAGGTTTTCACTCTGTACACTTAAAGTGTTAAAAGGGTTATTAAGCTCTCAAATCAAAGCATAGTAAGTTATTTCTATAAACTTGCTCATGAATCATATCTCCACCACTTAACAAAAATGAACTCAACGCATAAATCAAAGGAACTTTATAAGGATTGTAACGTGGCTTAGGTAAGATATGATAGAAAAGAAGTTTTTAGGTTAAGTAAATTGAAGGAAGTCATTCAAACTTATCGACACAAGTTTCAACTTAAATCAATCCAAAATTCACTTGATTCAAATAAATCTTTTTCAATAACTTTTTCTTTTTTAATTATTTTTTTCTTGAAATTTTTTTCAATAAACCAGAACATCAAAGAGGAGATTTTATTTTTTTAATACTTCTCCCCATTTTAGTAAAGAAAAATCAAAATAATGCAACTTGAATCAATTAATTTACTTTTTATGGAAATAGTCAAAATCCTATGCAAATAAGTTTTAAATAATTCCTTCAATTTCAGGGCTCAAAATTATTAAGGACATCAAAAGAAGAAGGGTAAATTTGTCTTGTAATAAGGTTATTATCCTAGAAAAGAAAAAGTAAGGTACATTTTTTTAATAAAAAATGGTTATCCTAAGTGCCCTTATCATTTTCATACACAAATTCATTAAAAATGTGGTCTCAACATATATTCGAAAGCAAGTTCTAGCATAAACAAGCCTTGATATCACACAACAAAAAAGATATGTATGAGCACAAATTTGATGAATCCTCTTAGGCTCAAAGCTTATGTAGGTGTCAAAAATGCATCAAGTCTTACACACTTTCATTCAACAAAACCAATGAGATACTTAAAATAATTTAACGAAAACAATAATCATGCTTGTCTTTCTTATGCATTATTTCTTAAACCAAAACTTTACCATAACTTAAGGATTATTTATAGACAACAATCAGAAAATTATAAGGTTATCATAAGGAATATTCAATATATGAATCATAATATCATGAGTCCAAGCAAAGCCACAAAGTTCATCATAATATAAACACTCACTCCTCCACACTTAAATCATACATTGTCCCTAATGTATGTATAAGATACTCACATCTCATAAAAATAATCAATAGAAATAAAGCATAAAATAGAAGACTCCCCTAATGTGCAAGCATCGAAAAGTAGATGTACTATAGTGTCGATGGACATGGAAGTACCAAATCTATGAATTACAGCAGAGCATCCAAATTCTTCTCAATTTTAGAAATTTTACATTCCAATCTTTCTAACTGAAAACAATACTCATATTAGCTTGCTGGAGTTGGAAGATACAAAGGTGGTAGAACGTTATGATCCTCTTATTGTGTTGATGATGAACCTCTATGGGGGCAATCACATGGTATAAAACAAAATGTTCTCCTTTTTTGCTCAATTACCCTATCCTACATAAACAAATCATATCCAAAGGTTCCATCTCACATACTATATGCATATTAGGGTCAGTCATATCAAGCAAATTCAGATTAATGGCCAAATGAGTAATAAGGTTTTATTAAAAGATAGAACTTTGTTAAATTGTATTGCTAACTAAGCACCTAAACTGGTTCATACTTTGTTCACCATACATCAAATAAAGAATAACTCAGATTTAGTACAAGTACATACTGTAACCTTCCAGCCTGAATAATTAAAGGCTAAGAAACGCTACATATAAATCTACTCCATCTCATTAAGATAACTACCCTGAGATTTACTTGGATGATAGCAAACAAGTCATAAAACATTGATTTCCATGGTTGAAAAGAGTTAAACTCACCATAATCCACGATAAATTCTTTATATTGAGTCGAATTAACATATTATTTAACTATTAACCCTAAGGATAAATTAAAATCAGTGATACTCTATTTGAATTTGACACCCATTAATCTGTATGAAATCAAATTAGTACTACTTAAAGTAAAATTGTCCGATTTATCGAATTTAAAGGTAGTGTAAAACTCCCTAGTTAATTTAATAAAAATTGGACAACGAATTAATGCAAAGTATTTCGAACTCATATTAATAAGCAGATCATCAAAATTGTCTTTAATTTGCAAATCCTCTAAGGAGGGGTAGTGTACATACTTACCCGTATTAATATGTCGGCATTTAATAGTAACATAACATTGTATTTGCTCTTTAGTGTTGATAGTGAGACAATCTTGCAAGTCTGACTCAGTTGGTGGCAAAATAGAAGCTTTTTTTGCTATTCATGCATGCTTCCTTTTGGTACTAGTTTTAGGGTCTGCAGTAGATTGATGGTGACAGTGCCATTCACCAATGATTTTCCTTTTGTTGCAATTTTTGCAGTAGCTTTAGAATGTCTCATAATATGGACTAATATAAACAGTAGTCTACTTTGAAAAACATTAAAAGCAACTTAATAATAATTAAAATTGAACTCAAAGGAAAACAAAAGTATTTAATAAAAATCAAATAACAATATAAGTGGGTGTGTGTTGGCTATTGAAGGAGTGTTGCTATTGGTGAAGTTGCTAACCGTTGTTGTTGGTGTTGGAATGTCTTTGGTGGGGCTGTTCATTTGTGTTACCTAATTGGTTTACTCTCTTGCTACTACTAAGTGGGTTGCTGGTAAGTACTGCGCGACTCACGTTGGAGGATGTTATATTGCTTGGGTGTTTATGTGGCGTCTACTAGTGTGTGCTGCTTGTGGCATTACTGGTGTTAAATGTTTGGAATTGCTTGGTGGACTGGTGTTGATACGCAGCTACTAGATGTTATGCATTGTTGTTGGGGTATGATGTGTCTACTATTGTTGTCTCTATGAACATTGCTAGTGTTGGTGGATGTTACTTAGTGTGTGGCTTGGTTGGCTATTGCGTCTTGGCTAGCTGGAGTTACGTTGTTTGCCAGAGTTGGATTGGAGTGTGAAGGGTGTTGTCTGGCTTTCGCTGGTGAGGAGTACTATTTGGAGCTGTTGGTGTAGTGAGATTCTTTTCTTTTTTGTTTTAAGGTTGCCTGCCAAAAGAGAAACACAAAGATCAGGATTTT
This sequence comes from Erythroxylum urbanii, assembly GCA_027568935.1. Classification (NCBI taxonomy): domain Eukaryota; kingdom Viridiplantae; phylum Streptophyta; class Magnoliopsida; order Malpighiales; family Erythroxylaceae; genus Erythroxylum; species Erythroxylum urbanii. The sequence goes on along the minus strand of JAOQML010022583.1, from coordinate 2,401 downwards.
CTTCTTCTTTTTTTAATTTTTAATTAATTTTTAATAAAACATTTTACAAGAAAACTTAGGGTTCCATTTCAGAAAACTAAATCACATAAGGTGTGATCTTGCCTTGTAAGATTTAGTATTCTACAATTGTAAGGATTTCATTTCATAAAGCTAAATAACATAAGACGTGATCTCGCCTTATGAGATTTAGTATTATGGAATTTTAAGATCTCTATTCTTGACAACTAAATTACATATAATGTGATCACTCCTCGAAACAACCTAAGTCTGATGTCACCTTGTGGTTACTTCAAAATTTAACTAAGGATTGCATATAGCACAACCTCAGGTTATTCTCATTAAGGAGTCGAAAATGAAATTAAATTCTTAAGTAACTAAATGGAATGCAACCTAAACTATAGAATGGGGTTTGATTTGATTAATTATCACTAAAATTGCAATGAATTAAAATAAACATAAAGGACTTGCTTTTGGTATTTTAAATTTAAAATGAGTGATATGAAATGTTATTGAGTGAATGGGATAAAAAAAAACACAAGTGATTAACAATGATAAAAACAACCTTCCAATTTAATAGCATAGGCAATAATCACTTAAACAAAAGTGGGAGTTAAAAACATTGAACCAAGAGTTATAATCAAGCTTTTACTCCAACAACCGAGTCAACTTGAATTGTCACAAATTATTTTTCAAAGTCCCAATCTACTAACTGCCACCAGAATAGTAAAATAGAACTAAGGATACCAAAAAACAATGCTCAATTATTACTCAATAATTAATAAAACAAAATGAAAGCCAACAATTGATATAACGATTCAATAATTCAAGCCACCTTGAATAATCACCAAATATTTAACAAAATCTCAATACAAAGTCTTGACCTAAAACAAAGTAATGAAATTAAGTCATATTCAACACAATATCAGCTGCTAAACAATAACCCATCCACAGAAATCTTCCAATATAAGATATAATCAATATACAACTCCAAATAATTAAATAGTTACCTAAGACCTATGAATCACTAAATAATTAAATGGTTAGAAGATTAATATAGCTTAAACTCCCCTATGAAGACCCAAGCTCCTTCCATTGCCATTAAATCATAGGATCAAAACAAACTAGCCATGGAAGTCCATAGAAGCTACTGCCAACAATAAGCTCCAATAATCAACCATAAAGATGAGAAAGATAGTTTGGATTTGTGGGAGATGAGGAGCAAAACGAAAACTAAAACTCTAGAGAATGTTGCCATCAATATATATAAAGCCAGTCCTTTTGTTTTCAGCGTTTCCCCTCAATTTTTTGAAACAGTGCACCACCCCACTTAGCTACGTATGCCACAAACCCCCCTATTTTTCTCTTTACGTTTTACGTTCTACCCAAAAGCAACGCACACCCTGACAAAACCTAGCTACGTCTCTGTTTTTCTTTTTAAAAACCCAAGCACCTCACTATTCAAAACAATGCCCCCTTAAAACCTCATCTACTGCGTGTTTTTCTCTCCTGCGTTTGCGTGTTTTTGTTCCCCCCAATGACAGCTTCTTGCTCTACTGTTGCGTGTTTTTTTATCTTCCTTTGTTATTGCATTTTTGTCTGCTCCTCTTGGTTTGGTTGTATGCCCACCTACACATCGTTTTGGTGTGCATTATTTTGCTTCCTCTCTCACGTCTGCGTTGTGTTTTGCTTCTTCATTTCAGTAGCCATTTTGGTTTTGCTCTTCAGCTTCTCCCGTTGTGCGTCGTTTTCTTCATCTGTTGTGGCATTTTAGGTATCTTTGCCAAGGCTGTGCGCTGGCATTTTGCTTCTCTTCTCTAGCTGCTGCATTTTCTTCATGTGTTCTGTCGTATTGCTTCACTTCAACTGACTATGTTGTGTCGTTTTCTTCATGTAGTGCTTACGTTTTGGCTTCTCTTTTCCAGCTCTCTTTAATGCTTTGGATGCTTTGGATTGCTCCTTCTTTATCTTTTGAGTACCCTACAATAAAAATTACAAATAATGTAGCATCAATTGTCCTAAAATCAATTAGTCACAATTAAACCAAAATATAACAATTTTTGCCCCTATAAACACAAATTAAATGTAAGGCACAATAATTTAAATAATAATCAAATAATGCAATAAAGACTAATTATAGTGACAAAAACTCATCCAAATGATATGAAAATATCTATCAATAAATGAGTTTGTCAACTCCCCCACACTTAGCCTTTTGCACTCCTAGGCAAATTATCAGTGAAGAAAAATCCAACAGTTAAACTCAATGTAAGCAAACATAAAACTGTCAAGGTAAGAATATGCGATCAACTCAAGCAACCTATACCCTAATCAATCAACAGTCATGGAATGCTTCAGTGTAAAGAAACTAACTCAAGAGACATAGCAAGATAGAAGGAAAAGA
>JAOQML010022572.1:0-11626 GCA_027568935.1 Erythroxylum urbanii | reverse complement strand
TTTATTTTTCATATTTTTCAACAAAAAATGAAAAAAGCTATATCAACAATGGAATTAATTGATAAGAGATAAAATGACATTTTATCAATTATAATTAACCCATATATATGCACACCCCCACACTTGCACTTTTGTGCATGCATAAACATCAACAATCGCAAATGCTCAACTAGATTTATGACTTGGCTAGGGCAGTTGGTTGTGTTAAAGGTTTGTAATATGGTTAGAACAAAAAGAAAAGGCTAATAAAGGATAAGGGGGCTTAACAAAGGAAAAATCATATAAATAGGTAGGGTATTTGGCTATTGTAGTTTGTAAGACAAAGATTGTCTATATAATTTTCATGTTAATGCATGTGATAAAAATGTGGTATCGAATAGAAATCAAAGCAAAGTCAGGACGTATATTTCATGAAGATCACATATGAACAAAAGACAATGAGCCTGAAATAGATGTGTCAGTCTAAAAAGACTCAAAATCGTTCTGGCTTATATCTCCCCATTAGTCACTACTCTTTGAAAGATGCCGTATATTGATCAATCACAAAAGTAAAAGTACATGTATATGTTGCCATGAGTTTTCTAGTTAATTATACTCTCTATTTAAAACTATATAGTCCTAAAAGTAATAGAAAAAGAGAAAATGTTTGTTTGTTTGTTTAATTCTCTATGTTTAATTTTATTTTTTTAATACTTAAAAACATGAAAGAAACAAACAAATTTGAAAAATCACGATAAAAAAAATTCAAAACACATATGATAACTAAGATCCCTTACCCCACACTTAAAAGTTACATTGTCCCCAATGTAACCTTAAATGTAAGAAATGGAGCATTCAATAAGAACAACAAATGTGAAAATGTAAATGGAAAGGATCAGACTTCCCTTGGGTTACCTCCGAAGCAGCGCTTTGTTTATTATCGTTGACTTGACTCCATGTTTTCCTTTTCAAGTGATGTCATTTAAGTTTTCAATCGTCATTACTTCCACATTCTCTGCTTGGAAGCCTTTATACTATGACTTCAGGAGATGACCATTCACTTTAAATGTCTTTTTTATTTTTAAACTTTGTATATCAATTGCACCAAATGGAAAAACATGAGAAACCACAAAGGATCAAGACAATGGGAATACAAATTACTTGAGAATAATTATAGTCTGGAATGATAGAGAGGCACTTTCTGACCCACAATAAAGCTTTTCCTCGAGATCATCTTTTCATGGAAAGCTTTGATCTTTTCTTTATATATCATTGCATTATAATTAGAGTCATTCTGCTTCTCTTCTAACTTTTGCAATTACAACTTTCTATGCACTCCCACATCATCTAGATTCATATTACAATGCATTATAGCGAAATATGATTTATGTTGTACCTCCATAGGAATATGGCATAGCTTCCCAAACACCAATCTATATAAGGGCATACCAATTGGTGTCTTATAATCTATCCTATAGGTCTACAGTGCAACTTTTAGCCTAAAGCTCTAATCCTTTCTATTAGGTCGAACTATTTTCTCCAGTATCAACTTGATTTCTTTGTTGGATACCTCAACTTGGTCACTGGTCTGGAGATGGTAGGAGGTGGAAACATTACACATGATACGATACTTTTTGAACAAGGTTTATATGACCCTATTGTAGAAATGGGTTCCCTTATCACTTATGATGGCCTTTGGCATCCCAAACCTAGAAAGGAAGTTAGATTTGACAAAACATGCAACAAATTTAGTGTTATTAGTTTTGGTGGCTTTTGTTTCCACCCCATTTTGAGACATAATCGATTGGAAGTAAAATATATTGAAAGCCAAAAGATGAAGGAAACAATCCCATAAAATCATTACCCTAAACATACAAAATTTCACGGAAAAGAATGGGAGTTTATGGCACTTGATTTTTAAGGGACAAGTTACCTGAGTGTTGACATCTATTACATAACTTACAAAAGATATACACATCCGTAAATAGTGAAGTTTAGTAAAAACAACTCTCCAAAACTTTATGGGCAGTTTTTCTTTTACCCTAAAGTGTCCTTTATAAGCAAATGAATGGTAGAAAGTCAAGATAAAAGACGTCTTACTTTTAGAAATACACCATCTTATAACTTGACTTGCACATTTCCTCCATAGATAAGGATCATCCCACATATAGTACTTGGCTTCACTCTTCAATTTATCCTTTTAAGCCTTTGACAAACTTATAGATAATTTCTTAGAAACTAAAAATTCATGATATTTGTATACCATGGAGGTGTCAAATCAGTGGAAAATAGTTATTCATATGGAAACGTCTCTCTTAAAGGAAATCATCCTCGTTTTTGATCAAGCAGGTTAGGTGATCAACAACCACATTTTTTACCCCCTTCTTATCTCATATTCCCTAATCAGACTCTTAACGGAGGAGAATCCATCTTACTAACCTCATCTTTACTGTTTTCTTAGTGAGCAAGTACTGCAAAGCTTCATGATTAGAGTAAACACTAACATAGGATTGCGTGATGTTTCATCATTCATATCCACTATGTAAAAATATGTAAGAAAAAAATTTGTTCACTTGCACTAATACATGCTCAACTACTTCATCAAAATAAGCATTACTACAGTAAGCTAATTGTATGATAACACTTGTCTCTTTTAAAAGGCCTAAATTTTAAAAATCATAAATAGGATGATGCATAACAATGATTGATGCTCTTAAATCTAGTATAGCTCTCTTATTCACAGAGCTACCAATCTTACAAGGAATGGTGAACATACCTAGATCCTAGTATTTTGAAGGTATTTTCTTCTTAAAGGCCATATAAACATTCTCACCCATCATTACTTTCTCATTACCTATTGGCTTTCTCTTATTAGTACACAATTCCTTAAGGAATTTTGCATACTTGGGCACTTGCTTGATTAAGTCTAGCAAAGGTATATTCATTTCTATCCTTCAAAAGGTCTCCTATATCTCCTTATATTTTTCCTCCTTGTTCAATTTTGCTAACCTGTCTCATACCCATTGTGGATACTGAGCTCATTAATCATTGAGCCTGTGGCTCTTTGTGCACATTTATGAGCTTTAAGCTCCTTTCTACACTGGTCACTCCGATCACAACTTCTTCATTTAATCATGCATATCAATTTCTTGAAATGCTTCAAATTACATAATATGTCATAAACAACTTTCATTTAGTGTTCATAAGCATTTATTACATTCATCAGATCTAAGTCTGGCATTCAACATTTAGTTGAGCACTCATTTGCCACATTCACATACAAGTAGATAGCACTTCCAATACATTCCTGAATATTGAGCTCCTCGGACAATCAATGTCTAGAATTATCAATATCATAATATCAATATCGGTTCAAAATATATATAAAGATTAATCAAGACAATTCAAACAGAAACACATATATAATTTAGATTACACATCTAAGTTACTCACTGTATGCTCCAGATTAGCTATTGCCTTGACGATCCAACAATGTCTGAATGCTGTCGGTTTGTGCTTCTATATCATACAATACACACATATTTACACATTACTAACTTGTATAATCAAATGAGTACTCAATCATACATATGTATATGTGTTATGTTCAATGCATGCTCAATTGACTATGCTAGATATGTAACCTTATTCACAAGTCTTGCTCATTCATTCATCATAGCTGGTATATATCTTGTTTACAATTAGGTTATCCCTTAAGTAAGTTTGGCTACTCTCAATTCATCAATCATATGTTCATTAATCCTTTTCTAGCATTATATTTGCAAAATTTCTCAATTCTCATTCAATCATGCCTAATTCATTACCCATATCCTTTTAATCACATTTGCATTCATAAGGACATCTTTATATGATTAACAACTCATACTTCTCAAATTCATATACATTGATATCAAACAATCCAATCCTCAAGTTATAACATCAATTATCAACCTAAAATCATCAAACACTTAACCAATTGATTCAACATCGACTAAGTTCATTTTAAGCCTTAATCAAGTCTAAAATCACCAATGTATAGTGTATTATCCTTATATGATTCAACCAAAACACAAACCGCAAAATTTCCTCTCTACCAAGCATTTCCACGATCATGGGAAGCAACCATACAATACCCATAATCATGGGATAGGTGAACTAAAAATTTCACCTTCATTTCCTTCAACTTTGTTTCCAAATTTTTGACACCTTTATGATAGTTCATCAATTACACCTCAATTTATACATTAAAATTACTTTAATTCCTCATCAATTCATCCCTAAAATAATCTATAACCTAAGGTTTTCATACATCAAGAACAAAGCCAATTCATTCATCAACTTTCAAGCACATCTCATCATCAACCCTATATGCAATTCATCTTCAATCAATCATCATGTATGTTATGCTCATATATATCACAATAAAACAATCAAATACTTATTTATCTTAAAATCTCTTTAATTAATAAGCTAACAAGCCTTTTGATCATTCAAACATACTCCAAGAACAAGATGGAACGAGAAGGATTTTTAAACACAAAATGAAGGCTACGAAATTTTGGCAAAAATTCAAGGGTTATAGAGGTGGTGTGAAAGTGTCGTTAATATAAAGAAAGAAGAAGAAAACGTAGGACCAAAACATGAAAGAAGGTGGTCTTACAAGTGTGAGAGATGTGGGTGAGGTGTGTGGTGAAGAAAATGGACACTTGGCATGACACTTGTCATGTTAAGAGCTATGTTATGTGTCTTTGTCTTACACTCCCAAATGTCACTCCATAACTAGTCCATTTGTCATTTAATCACTAGGCCATGTGTCATTCAACTATACCTCCATTTATCACTCATGGATTCAAGCCATCTGTCACTCTATTATTAATGCCTCATATCACCATTTCATAGGCCTAATCAACCTAAATTCTCATGTATTAATTTATCTTGCTCTTTAACATTTTTCTTAGACTAGATGCACATATCACCTCATCAATTACTCAATTGTAACGATAAATTTACAATTTACTAATTATAGTCCATCAAAACAAAATTCAAGACAAAATCAACACACAATTACATCATGATCAGTAAAAATCTTTCATGCCTCAGAACATGTCAGTTGAGTGCATATACTATCTTGTAATGTTTTCTAAATCATGATTTATATGTGTATATGAATATTATGCATGTGAATGAAATACATCTTGTAAATTCTTAAATGAAATAACTAATGTGACTCAATCTAATAGTTTAATCTCTTAACAATTTTAGGAGGAAGGATATTACAACTCTCCCCCTTAAGAAATTTTGTTTTTGAAATTCTTACCTGATTGATCAAATAGGTGGGGGCACTGTTTTCTCATATTTTTCTTAGTCTCCCATGTAGCTTCTTACTTTGAATGATTCCTCTAAAGGACTTTCACTAAAGGAATTATTTAGTTTCTCAATTGTTTAGTTTGATATTCCACTATCTTAACCGGTTCTTCTACCTAACTCAAATTACTTGCAATCACTTCTTCTTATTTAGGTATCACATGGGTCGAGTCTAATCGATATCTTCTGAGCATACTAATATGGAACACATTATGAATTTGAGCCATCTCTGTTGGTAATGCAAATCGGTATGCCAATGGTCCAACTGTCTCAATAATCTCGTAAGGACCAATATATCTAGGGCTCAGTTTTTCCTTTTTACTAAATCTTAGTACTCCTCACCATGATAATACTCTTAGATACACGTTATCTCCTACCTGATATTCCATATCTCTTCGGTGTTGATCTGCATAACTTTTATGCCTATCTTGATTCATCTCAATTTGACTGCGAATTAATTTTACCTTATCAATAGTGTCTTAGATCAATTTTGGGACTTTAACAATCCTTAGGGCCTCTTCATCACAATACAATGGCGATCGATATTGTTTGCCATATATCGCCTCATAAGGAGCTATACCGATGCTACTGTGGTAATGATTGTTGTAAGCAATTTCAATAAGGGCTACATATTGATTTCATGCTCCTTGGAACTCCAATACACAAGCCTTGAGCATATCCTTAACAATCTTAATAGTCCTCTCACTATGTCCGTCTGTCTGAGGATGAAATGCTATACTGAAATTTAACTTCATACCCAAAGCTGTCCATAAACTCCCCATAATTTGGAAGTGAATCTGGGATCTCAGTCTGATATAATGGACACTGGAACTCCATGCAATCTCACAATTTCATTAACGTGTCTTTGAACTAGTTGATCCAATGTATTGTTCTCTTATACGGGTAAGAAATGTGCCGATTTCATCAATCAATCAACAATGACCCATATGGCATCATATTGCCTCGGAGTCCTTAATAATCCCATAATAAAATCCATTACAATCCTCTCCCATTTTCACTCTGAAATAGGTAATGACTGTAACTTTCCAATCGGAGCCTGATGCTCAACTTTAATTTGTTGACAAGTTAAACACTTAGCAATGTACTCCGCTATTAGCTTCTTCATCCCTGGCCATTAGAAATGTTGTTTTAGCGTATTGTACATCTCGGTAGTACCAGGTGGCATAGCTTAAGCTGCTAAGTGAGCTTCCTCCAAACTCTCTTTCCTCAGGTCATCGATATCAGGCACACACAATCTTTATTTCAACCACAATGTATTATCTCTCAATTTAAACTTAGAATTTAAATTTTGTTTCAACTTCTCAATAAGTTTCTTAAATTCTAGATCTTTACTTTGGGCTCTTCTGATCCTTTCATATAATACTGGCCTAAGTTTGAATGTAACTAATAATGCCTCATTTTGCCACAAATTTAGCTCAACATTCAAGGCTCTCAGTTGAACTAGATTTGGTAATCTCGAGGTCTAAATCTGTGACACACTACTATTAGATTTCCTACTTAAAGCGTTAGCCACAACATTAGCTTTACCAGGATGATATGAAATCATACAATCATAATCTTTTAGCAACTCAATTCATCTCCCTTGTTTCATATTCATCTCCTTCTAACTCAACAAATATTTTAAATATTTGTGATCTATGAATATCTTAAATGTCTTAACATACAAATAATGTCTCCAAATCTTTAAAGCAAACACCACTGCAGTAAGTTCTAAATCACGAATCGAATAGTTGAATTCATGAGGTCTCAACTGTCTTGATGCATATGCAATTACTCTGCCATATTTCATCAAAACACACCCTAATCTCTGATGTTAAGCATCACTGTATACTACATATCTTCTTGCTCTAGATGGAATAGCTAACATCGGTGCTATAGTCAATTGGTGTTTTAATTCCTCAAAAATCCTTTGGCACTCATTAATCCATCTGAAGGGTACAATCTTCTTCAGAAGCCTTGTCAAAGGGGCCGAGATCAATGAAAACCCCTCGACAAACCTCCTATAATATCCTGCTAATCTAAGAAAACTCCAAATATCATATGCATTCTTTGGGGCTATCCACTTCATTACTGCTTTAACTTGCTTTAGGTCCACCAGAATGCCCTATCCAAGTACTATGTGACCCAAAAATACCACTTGATCAAGCCAAAATTCACATTTACTGAACTTGGCATACAACTGTTTCTCCCTCATAATCTGTAGAACTAGCCTTAAATGTTCAGAATGCTCCTCTATACTCTTCAAATACACCAAAATGTCATCAATAAATACAATCACAAAGTGGTCTAGGTAAGATTGAAGTACCTTGTTCATCAATTCCATAAAAGCCATCGGAGCATTTGTCAATCCAAAAGGCATTACCAAAAACTCAAAATTCCCATATCAGATCCTAAATGCACTTTTCGATACATCAGCTTTTGCTATCTTCAACTGATAGTAACCTGATCTCAGATCCAATTTAGTGAACACTTGAGCTCCTTATAGTTGATCAAGTAGATCATCAATTCTTGGTAATGGGTACTTATTCTTTACTGTAACTTGATTCAACTATTTATAATCAATCTATAATTTCAAGGTCCCATCTTTCTTCTTTACAAATAATACTGGAGCTCTCTAAGGTGATAAACTGGGTCTGATGAAGCCCTTGTCTAATAACTTTTGTAATTGAGTCTTCAGTTCCTTAAGTTCCATAGGTGTCACCCTATATGGAGGAATTGATATAGGAGTAGTACCTAGAACTAAGTCAATCATAAACTCTGTCTCTCTTTTTAGGGGTAAACCTGGTAATTAACTGGGAAACACGTTCAGGAAATCCTTAACAATAGGAATATCCTAAACTGTCTACTTAGTCTGGGTATTAGTTACATAGGCTAGCTAAGCCTCACATCCACCCCAAATCAGCCTAAAGGCACTCATTGAGAAAATTAATCTGGTTGGCACTGCTTAACTAACACCCCAAAATATTACTCTCAGCTGAGTAGGAGATTCAATAATCACCTCCTTAGTATAATAGTTCATCACGGCCCTGTGTGCAGTGAGCCAGTCCATACCTATGATAATATCTATCGGTCTCAATTGCAAGATTATCATATCAGCTTTCATCTCATCTTGATCAATTCAAATAATACGCTCTTTTAGCTTATTTTAATCCTTGTGCTTCCAACTTGTACTTAAAACCAAATATGAACCAAAATAAGTATCTTAAGCACTTTATAACTTTATTAACTAAGAATCAAATAGTAAATATATAATTAATCAAGCACTCATAACGTTCTCTAACAGTTAGGAATGATTATAAAACTTATTTAGAGTGGGAGACAAGGATATAATTGATATTTGAATAACATAACTACTCTAAGGAGAAGAAGGTAAAGATAAAGATAATAAAGTTTACCAATCATACCATAATTAAGTGGGATGAAATGGTAAATAATAAGGGACAAAATTGGGATTGACCTATAGAGAGTTAGAATGAATTGAAGGAAATTATAAGAAAGAGTGTTGTGCCAAATTGCTATTATAAGGATCTTCAAAGGTAGCAAAGTCTTACCTAAGGATTAAAGAGTGTGGAAGACTACTATAAGGTAATGAAAGTAGTCATAAATATGAGCCAATATAAAGGAGAATATAGGAGCAATGATAATGGTTATTGAAAGGGTTAAATAGAAAAATTGCTAATTTAGTAGAGCTATAATACTATGTGGAATTGGAAAAGATGGTTTATTGGTTATAAAGGTGGACATATAACTAAAGTGTAAAGGAATATCAAAGGACTCTACTAGTACTAGAGATTCTTTAAGGCCCAATTGGAATACGAGTTCTCCTAAAGTGAAAAATGAGCCACTTAAAGTTAAGGATGGTAATTAAAATTTGAGAAAAAAATAAAATTAATTATTTACCATCTGAAAATAGAGATAGTAAATAATTTTCATGTTTGTGAATCGACCATATTACATATGAGTGCCTATATAAGAAGATTATGATCATAGAGGATGATGGAGAGGTGAAAAGTCCAAGTGATTCGAATGAGAGAAAGGTTAAACCTTCAATTAAATATTTTAAAATTGAAGAGGTTAAGTAGGTTGCTAAAGGCAAGACGTTTGTTACTAAGAGGGAATTATATCTTTAAATAAAATAAAATGAACTAAGAGCTATAGAGGGAGAATATATTCCATACTAGATGTCATATTCATAACAAGATATAGAGTATGATCTTTAATGAAGAGAGTTTAACTAATTTAGATATCCCTTTTAGAGAAGTTAAGTTTTCCTACTATAAAGCATTTGAAACTTGGCATCTGAAGCTATACAAGTTTCAATGGCTAAATGAATTTAGTAAGGTAAAGGTCACTTAAACAATTTTGGTCTCCTTCTTATTTAGTAGATATTATGATATGGTATTGTTTAATATAGTGCTTATGCATTTTGGTCATGCTCTCTTAGGAAGGCTTTAGTAATTTGCGAAAAGGGCCATAAAAAGATAGTTTACAAACATGTATTCCTTTTTTATGAAAAAATAAACTGAAAACTCTTATGTCTTTAACAACTAAGTTGGTTTATAAAGCCAATTGAAATTGAAAAGTTAGAATAAATAAAAGAAAAGTGAAAGTGAAAAAAAATAATATCATGAGTTTTTTTATACCTTTGTACAAAGAGACTTTTGTTTCCTTTTGATGTAGGTGAAGCTTTAAGGATAAATCCTTTTAATGAGTGGGGGGTATGATGCAGAAACCACAAGCCCAAATAAAGGATCTATAACATATAGACTCAATTTAATTACAAGAGCTGGAGTTGATGGGAATTCGGATGCAAAACACTTATCTTTAACTGAACATGATCTTCAATATAGACATAGCCTATATTCTTTGTGGCATTTAAATACTTTACAAATTTCATTCTTAATTTTTTATAATCAATGGATCAATTCCTTTATATGTTTGTTATAACTTTCTTAGGTCTGATTCAAGCTTGTTCATGGATTATCTAGAGTATATTCCTAGGTGGCTTTATATCAAGTTTACTTGTAATGTTTAACAACTTTATTTAGCTATATTCTCGCTAATAATAACACAACCTTCTCCCATTGCCTCAACCTTATATAACTTGTTTTTCCTATTTGTCTATATTTTTCTTACATTGAATTATATGACACTATTTAGTTTATCTTGTATAAGGCTAAATAGGTTGTTGGTGGATGCCTTCTAAAATTTGTTTTAAGTATGCCACATAGTCTCTGGCTTATTATTGGAAATACCTCTTCTATAATGCTACATGTATTCTTTCACTCACCTGTAATAATAGTTTGAGAGAATTTCCATTCATATGCGTCAATCGTATAAAAAATAAAAATATCACTAATCTCATTTCCTATTAGTACATAACTAACAAATATAGACGAAGCTATCTTCCCTTACATCTAAGCATTCCTTTCCAAATAGTTGAGAAAATGGAGTTCTCTACCTTCTCAACCTTCTCTCTACTCACTACCCTCTTCCTACACTAAAACATAATTCTTTTGTGATTATGCCCTTTTGCCTTGTTCTTTTCTACCTACAAACATCTCATTCTATGATTTCTTCATTATGTCTTATTCATTTTCCTAATTATCCCGATCTAAATTAGGTTTTTACATCTCATTCACCAAATCTGAGTTCTAACAATTTACTGTTGATGGTAACATATTACTCACAAACACTTAACTTTCCTCGGCCTTCCCTATGGTGACTGATAAGTTCTCTCCTCTATCAACCACTACTACACCTCTATATCTCCATTCCCCAATCTTCACCTCAAAAGGGAGAGAGACCAATATAGAGTCAAGTAGTAGGTGAAAAACACAGAAGAAGTGAAAAACACAGAAGAAGTGGAAAACACAGAAGAAGCAAAAAATATTGAAGAAGCAAAAAACACATAAGAAGCGGAAAACACAGAAGAAGTAAAAACACAGAAGAAGAGGAAAACACAGACGAAACGAAGATGAAGATACGCTAGTACGTTAAACAGTTAGTTAGTTGGAGTTAGTTACAGAACTCAACTGAATAACGGGTTCTACAAGAATCAAGAAGCAGTTATCAAGAATCAAGAAACAGTTGGAGACTTAGGCTATATATACTAGTCGTAGTCGAAGATTGAACAACCTTTTAATCTTTTAAGATTTCAAGTGTTTACTTACAAAGAAAAATTCTGTATTCAAAAGTGCGATACTAGAGAGCAAACTCTACTGTAACAAAAAGCTCACAATATCTTTCTAGTGAGAGAAAG
>JAOQML010022539.1:0-11628 GCA_027568935.1 Erythroxylum urbanii | reverse complement strand
ACTATTTTGCAAATTTTAAAAAATTTCAGGGACTATTTTATAAATTTAAAAAATTATTCGAAACGGTACCCGGTATTAACCGGTACCGGTACAGTACCGTACCAATGCTCAATTCGGTACCAAATCCGATACGGTATTCGCAACATTGAGCCACAGCCTTCCTCATCTACTTTCCTTTTAACCTAGTGACTTTCACCACCACTTCTCCATCGTCACTAATGCTTCTTCATCACCACCTTTGCTCCTTGATTGCACACTATTCGATTCTACTCTATTCTGTCCAATTTTCTACTCTTTTTGGTTATCACACTCTACCGACCACTTTGCCTCCATCACATGTTGCTCTTCTGCCATCTTCTCCCATTGTTAGTTGAAGTTTTGAGTTTGTTGTTCCTTTATTTTGAGTGATGGAATAAATTGTAAACGAGCAAGTAGTTTTGTATTTTTATAAGGAAAAATTAAGCTAAATTTATAGGAAAACTATATAGTTTTGTGTTGTAGGCCTACTGCCAAAACTATGTAGTTTTGTGTTGATGGCTTACTAAAATGGAAATTTTGTTTGTCTACATTGTGGATTTTTGTGAATGGTTTCACAAAGTATTTTCTTTTTCATGTTAAACATCACGTTTTTAGTTTTTTTTGCTATTATAATAATCATGAAGATGATCAATTTTTACTTTTTTGGATTGTTAATTTGTTAATTGATTTATACGAAACATACAATTCCTAAATTATTGTTTATATACAAAGAGTTTATTTAATTCATAAATTAAATCATTTAAACATAATGTAATAGCTCATTTTTCATACTAAGGATTAGAGCCGTAGATTAACGAATATGAGTCAAATCATTTTAGCATTCATAAAATGCATTTCATTCATATGCATATCATTAGCATACACACATGAATTATGATTTCATACACATTGCAAAGATAGTATAAGCACTCAATTGACATATTTCGAGGTATGAAAGGTTTAAAATGATCATGATATGAATAGTGTATTGTTTATGTCTTGAATTTTGGTTTTATGGATTACAAGTAGTAAATTTGGAATTAATTGTTACAATTGAAAATTTTATGAGATGTATATTTAGATTAGGAAAATTTTCAAGTGGCAAGACAAATTGGCACATGAAAAATTAGGATGGCTAAGCCTATAAAATAATTAACAAATGGCATATATAAATGAGTGACATTTGGCATAGGTAATTACTTGACAAATGGCAGCGATGATTAAGTGACAAATGGACTAGTAATTAGGTGACATTTGATAGATTATGGAAGAGATAAGTAGCTTGCATGCTTAAGGATATTTGTTAATGTAGTACGGTGACATCTAGCACCTTAGGTGTAATGTTCTGCAGGAATCGTTTCAACCTAGCTCATTCTTCTTCTCTTCTCATCTCTCACCACCGAAACTTGCTTTTATCTCCCATTTATGTGTTCTTCTTGAAGCTTTGTTAAGTTACCACACCTAATACATGCTTTTACCCTTCACGAAATAGCTAAAGAACTAGCTGATTGTTGTCTTTTATCATAGCCGAAAGCCATCTAATTTCTACTTTGAATTTGTGATGATCTTGCATACATGGAGGGCTAGGTTAACTTGATGAATTGAGATGAAATTGGAAGCTAAATAAGTAAGTAAAGTGTTGTTCTTTATAGCATGTTATAATATAAAGATTATGATGATTGAATCGGGATAGATTGTGTATGATGTTGATGTTGAAGCTGTGTTGGAAAATGGAGAATGAATGGATACTTTTCTGGTATGTTTCTGCATATACGAAAATGGTAGTTTATGGACTGTTGTATGGATGATTTAAGTTGGGAATTGAAGTATAATTGATGAGGAATTCATGTTAAAGATAAGTGTTATTAAGGTGTTTTCAAATCTGGAAAATTTAAGCTGTAAGTGTGTTTGGAAAACAATGAATGTTAATGATATAAGTTAGCAGAATTTTGTAAGCCTTAGTGTGCCCAATATGGAAGTTAAATTAACCTGAAATGAAGTAGCCTTAAAGGACATGAAATATGGAAAGTTTCAGATGCTAATGATGCTTTAAGCTTGTTAAATCCGTGAGGTATTAAATAGTGATGTTGATGACAAATTCTGGAATTTTAATTTCAGCCTTGTGTACATGTTGAAACCAGCTGGGAAATTTCACCCTAAATTGGTATATTTGGACTTGATTAAGGTTAGGAATGAGCCTAGATTGTTACTTGATTAATTGGTTAAGAGCTTGATAAGTTTATATAGTTAATTGATGTCATTATCTAAAGAATGGACTGTTTTGATGTGTTGAGTTCAAATCTAAAAATTTTGATTTGTTAAAGGAATAAATGAGTTCTTTTAATGCAAACATGATCTTAAAGGAAATAAGAAATGTGTATAAGGTATGGATGAATGCGCATTGAAGAATATAGGGTAATTATGAATGAGAATTTGGTAAATGGATGAGTATATGTTGTCGGAAAAAGTTTGGTGAATGCATAAATTTAGCTTACTAAAATTCCAGATTTAAAGTAACAATTGTGTGTGTATTATAAGAGGCTTTTGATCATGGAAATGTTCAAGGATAAGTGTAAAGTATGGTTGACAAATTTGGAGTAAATCAAGCTAACTTAAGGGTACAAACCTGAATGCAAAATGGTAGTATACAAGTATGATGTTTGAATGGTCAAAATTTATGAATAGTTACATACCTGGAAAGGTCAATTGAGCATGCATTAAACGTAACATATATACATGCGTATGATTGAAAATTCATATGATTGATCAACTTAGTAATGTGAGACATATATATGTGTATTGCATGACTAAAGAAGAACAAATTGGTCGTCAACATCTAGACATTGTCGAGTCATTAAGGAAATAGCTTATCTAGAGCGTACTGTGAGTTAACCTAGATGTTTTTTGACTATGACTGAATTATTTTTTAGATATTGAACTATTATTGATATGATTATGATAATTCCAGAAATTATTGGAAGTGCTTCTAATTATTTGTGAATATGGAAAATGTGTACTAAATTGAATGTTGAATGCCATACTCAGATCAGATGAATGTGAAAATGACTGTGCATATTGAATGAAAGTGTTGATAACATATTATATGAATTGATGCATTCTATCACATTGTTATATATAATCAGACAAAGGAGTTGTGACTGGAGTGACCAGTGTGAAAAAAAGCTTAAAGCTCATAAATGTGCACAAAGATTCACAGGCTCAGTTATTAATAAGCCCAATATCCACAATAGGTACGGGACAAAATATGAAATGAGTTTGGTATCCACAACGATTATAGAACAGTAAATAGACGCTTAGTCATAACAAAGAAAAATGAAAGTGGAGTCACATGTGCATTTGCATAAATAACTTTACATGTATTATGTGAATGATTGCGAAGAATTACTGAATTATGTTGATATAGTGATATGCAATGTTTGTGTACATGTTGATGATATGAATAATTAAGATAAGTGACTGGATTATTCTGAAATGATTATATGAAATGATTGTAGTTCATGATGTATTGTTGAGATATTATGTATATTGTGATCTAGTATTTAATATGAATGATGTGATACATTTGTTGAACTGTGATATACTTGTAAATTTTGTTTCATATTTGTGATGTTTGTATTCTGATTTGAGTCAGCACATCGATGACGATTCACTCACTGAGTTCGTAAACTCATCAAAATTACAACGTTGATTTTTAGGTACAAGGGAGACCTATCTTCTAAAACATTCTAGTAGAAGTCTAGTACTGTCAACTTTGGAATTAAGAATGGCTCTAAGGTCTGGTCAGCCGATAGTTAAAGAGTTTAGTAGATTGTGTTTATTTACTTTTCTTATATAGAACATTTTATAAAAGAGTAGTAAACTCTCAAATGTTTTTGGTAATGTAAATATTTGAATTATGAAGTGTAACGCTATAATGTAAGTTATATTTGCGAATGAAGTGGGAAAAATTGATCTTTGAATTCTTGTGTTATGTGTGATGCTATAATAAGTTAATATAATTGCTCTAACATGCCATTCTCATAGGGTATGTTCTTGAATGTCCTTTGGATGTTCGGGCATATGCTCTATGGTGGTGGTTTGTTGCACATAAGATTTGGCCTTTTATAATAATAAAAAGTTTAAGTCCCTTTCTAATTTTAAGTCTAATTTTTAGAAACAAACTTCTTATAATGAAGTGGATAAAATGAAATTAAGTTAAAAAATAAATAGTTTGCATTTTTATGTCGCTATCATTAGAAAACTACATTATAAATACACAAAATTAAACTTTTAAATGGAATATTTCCAACACAATAGCAAACTTACAAATGTAAAATCATTATCTTATCTCAAAGGTAGTTAAATACATAGTAGAAAATAGTCCATATGAACCCGTAAGATACACTTTATGTAATTTAATTTCTCTATAATTTATTTAACGTAATGCAATTTGATTTGTCTATAATTATATCAAATTATCTTTGAAGATTTGCCTTGGTTTATAAGAGTATACTTAAGTACTAATATAATGTGAAATTGTAAATGTTTAAGTAATGGTTATTTCCTTTTTATTTTGTACGATAAAGTCATTGATGTAATGTGCATTACTAAAAGAAAGACATAAGATAGAAATTGTTGCATGTTTTTAACATACTTATATATAATTTAACAAGAGGTTTAGTATTGCTCCTTTTTTTAGTAATATTTTTTAACTTTACATAATTTTTTTATTTACTTCAACATACGAAATAGAAATCTTTCCTTTTTTCGTGTTTTCTTTTTGTGTCTCTTTCTTATCCTATATTAGTAAATAATCTATTTGGACATGCATATAATAAATTATCTAATTTTTATAGCTAAGTAATGATGTTACATAAAAAAACTTTATTTTGGATTTAAAGTTATTTGTTTAATTTTGACATATTTATTTATTTATTTTTATAGATAAGTAAAGGGAAGATCAAGTACTCATGATAATTAAGCTCTTTGAGGTTTTGGAAGATCCAATGATCCATTTTGGACTTATAATTGATTGGTTCCTGATGTGAGAAGCCATACTATTTGTTTGTATTTTAATAAATATTGGAAAGGTAGGGGAATCATTAAATTATAGAAGCATTTAGTTAGGATCAAAGGTGATATGAAGCCTCAAGAAAAAGTTAGTTATAACGTGAAATGATAGATGGAAATTTTGCTTAAAGAATATCATAATGATAAAGACAGAAGGAAAGGACTAAATAATGAAATTTGTAGTGAGGTTCTTTTTACAGTAGTCAAGACGATATTGGCAATATTGAAGGTGATATTCTTAAGTAACAAAAAAGGATTTTTGTACCTGATGTGAGGAAGAGAAGAAGACAATTGTCTAACTTTTTTTCTTAACGAACAATTCCTAGAGCTTAACCTTTAATTTATAATGTCTTACAATCTAAAGAAATATATCATAACGTGGATATGGAAATGATTAGATAGTGGCATAATATAGGTGTATCATTCAACTATGCTTATTATTATTATTATTACCAGCCTATGGTGGATGTTATTCCCTCTTACGATCTATGATATGAAGCTCCTTTAATTGATGGCTACAGAAGTAAAATTCTAAGTAGCTTTGTTTGTGAAAGAAAAAGTTATTTTGATGAAAGAATAATGACTTTGGCAACTTACAGGTGTTCATTGATATTCAGTGGTTGGAAAAATAGAATACATGAGCCTATTATCAATTTTTGCTTTATTATATTAAAGAGACACTTTTGAAGTCTATTAATGCATCTAGCCTTGTAAGAAATGTGGATACTCTATTTGAGATGTTTAATGAAGTTGTGAATAAAGTTGGGCCTAAAAATATTTTACAATTTATTACTGACAATGATGCTACTTATAAAGAAGATAGAAATAAGTTGCAAAATAGGTATAATTCTTTTTATTAGACTTTTTGTGCTACTTATTACATTAAACTGATGTTGAAATATATTAGAGATGCTAGATAATTTCTTACAATTGATCAAACTTTGTAAAAAGCAAGAAAAGTGACTAAGTTCATCTATAATCTTATATGGGTTTTGAATTTGAAAAGAAAGGGTTACATATATTGTAGAAATTTATGTTGTCCTGCCATTATAAAATTTGCAACTAATTTTTATCACTTCAATGTTTTGTTATAATGAAGATAAAGCTAAGACAAATGCATTTAAGTAATAAGTTACATCTCAGTATGTCATATCTGATGTTAGAATGGAGGTTTTCAAAATTATACTTAAAAATCATAAATTTTAGTCCCAATATTAATTTTTCATCTAAGTTTGTAAGTCATTGGTAAGGGTACTTTGTCTAGTTGATAGTGATAGGAAGGCAATAATGGTTTATTTTTATGATGATATAGAGAAGGTAAAGGAAGTAATCAAGGCCAATTTAAAAAAAAAAGAGAGATCTTCATTGTGTAGACCTTATCTTGTAGTCATCAATGAAAGATATGATAGACAACTTTACTCTCTGTTGATTGCTACTAAGGTATCTTTAATCCTAGTATCTACTATAGACCATGTTTTACAAAGAAAGCTGAAGTTAATAGGGGAATGATATTAATAATCATAATAATTGTTTCTTGCAAGATGATACAAGATCTTCTTAGCTTATAAATAAAGGCATACGAAGATGTATGTAGTGATTTTAGGATGCCCATCAACAAACTTAATTAGGTAAATGTTACTTTATTTTGTTACTTGTTCGAAATTAATCATCACATTATTTTATTTTTAAGGTTACTTTTGTTGTCTTACAGTTACTTAGAGGGACTATTCCAAAAATGGTATTCCAAAATTATAACATCCCCTATACAGAACCTACAACCATCCGTACATAAGGCAACAAATTTCCCGTACATACATTCATGACATGTATTTCGGTTCAATACAATACATATACACATTACAAAACTCCCCAATGCTTAACATTATCATTTAACAATAGTAAAACATTTTTACATTTACATCGTAATTCAAAAGAAAACATACAATTTCCTTTAACCATTACATTTACAATCATATTTAACTAAAAACACCTTCCAAAAGTACTTTTTCTTTTATCTGTTGGCCTTGGTCCCTGCAGATGTTCCCTGTACCTCACTCCTATAACTTAGACCTACATGGACTAACACCCGTGCTAAGTTTGAAAGCTTAGTGGGGAAACACTTAATTTGGATGACCATTCATAGCATTCATCCACCAAGCACATACATTTATGACCATCACATAAATATAAACAATGATGACATACTTAATCAAATAAATAATGCAAACTTGCTTCAATATTTTCTTCATATACTATAAATTCACCTTCGAAACTCAAACATTGATATCCAACACTTAATGCTCAAAATAAAAATGCAAATGCTCATTCATATACTAATTATTTATGTTGTCATACTGCATTTCTTATTTATATCTCTTTACTTTACTTTCTTTGTTAGGCCTACATATTTTTTGTAAGTGTGGATAACGAGTTCTTTGGATATTCGAAGATATTGAACTATGGATACCTAAAGGTATCAAGCTATAAATACCCAAAGGTATCGAACTATGGACACTGGTGGTAGCAAACTGTAGCAGCTACAATGTAACCTATAGGCATGCCTATCTATCCACAACCAAGATAATAGAGTAAACACTATAACATTTCCTTTAACCATTTGCAAATTTCACAATTCATATGATAACAAATCATAGGATATACATTTCAAGTCGTAAAATCTATATCTCTGTTCATACATGCAAGTCATAATCACCATTAGAAGGGTGTCAAAACCACACATGTATAATCATACTATACATATATGAGAAATATATACGCAAACAAATCATTTATGTACACGTAAGTTTTCTTTGGAATGCATTATACTCAATCTTAAATTCCAATTTTCAATCACCCAATTCACATATGGTAAGTCCTATTTCATTTAGTTTTAGGTGTTAGAAAATTTTTATATACATTCATAAAGGTTCGGATAAGATGCAATAGAAATCGGAAACAAAAACAATGCCACAGTCATGACAGACACTCTCTTCATTCATACCATTACTTGTTCCTTAATATTCATATAGAAAAAGTCAGAACTGGGTTTTAAGGTCTTCTAGAATTTTTTTTCTCTATGCCTATAGTTTCTATAACACTAACAATCAAATCATTTGGACTTCTAAATCATGAGATGTAGGTAAATATCACAAGTCATTCCAAAATAGGGGCAGCATCAAGTCACCTTTTTTGATCTCAATTTAGAGGGTCATAGAACTCGAATCAAGTGAGAGTCCCTTCTAGAGATATTTAGCTCTATGCATTAAATTTCATATGAAACTAAAATAACACAATTTAGAGGTCTATAGGCTGAGTTATGACTCAAACAATGTGACTAGCTCAAATAAATCCTAGACAGAATTCCACTTTATGATACTCTCTTGTCATATATAACCAAGTTCATGCAAAGTAACACCAAAATAACACCAAACCAACATCCTAGAAATAATTCCACATCCAAATGAATTTTTATATTTATTCAATCATACACAAATATAGAAATCAACTAAGTGAAATCCCAAACCTCAAAATTGACAAAGTAGGTCTTCTATTGCACTTTCCTTCCCTTCCTTTCCTCTTTGGCTTTGCTTGACTCACCAACTAGAAATACCAAAAATATACCTCTCAATCCCACTTCCAACCTTATAATTTTATTCTTTTATAGGCAAGAGATAAAGGTGAAGAGAAAATCCCTAACTTTTACCTTCATTTTCACCTAAGATTGGCTTGATTTCTTACATGAAAAAAGATGGAAAGAAAAAGATGAAATGGAGAGGAGAAAAATCTGAACATAAAACCCCCAAAATGTCATGCATCTCCCCTATCCATACGCCCATTCTAAAACTTTCAAGACTTATACATATGCTTAATTCCTATTGGACACACATGCTTTATTATTATTGGTCACACATGCCTTAATCCAATTAGTCCATGTGTTAACTTTAGAAAAATTGCATATTAGTCCTTCTTCCTTTACTTCCCACATTGGCCTATAATCCTATCAATTAATTTCATTTTTCTAATGTAATAAATTTCATGCAATTTGGTTAATTATTTTGGGAGTTATACCCAAAAAATCACAGGCTGTTCGAAAATAGGGACAACAACTATAATTCAACTTCAATCCCGAATTCAAAATTCTTATAGACACAACAAAATTTCTTTTCCTTCATGAAAATTTTAGATCTATGTCTCTAATTTAATCTCCAATTAAAACTATCCAATTTAAAGGTTTATAAGCCAAGATATGACTAAATTACATAAATATGTTCAGTGGAACCTGTCCATTCAACGAGGTACACTCTCAAATCAACTAATTTCGATCTTATCATGCAAGAGCAACACAAAAACACATTCAATTTAACCAAAAAAATTCCATAAGAAAATGAGATAATTCTTATACTAATTCTCCTCACATCACATTCATAAAAGCAAGCAACATATCAAAATTCCCATAAATATTTCACATCTAAGTATGTATGTACATGCCAAAATAAGCAAATTACCCATTAATCCATGTCTTTCACATTAAGTACCATAATGTCTCTTAGTAAGATGCACTTAATTCATTATGTTCACTTCTTAATACACCCTAAACATGCTATAATACTTTCAGGGTATATATTGGGTCATTACATTTCTCTCCCCCTTAAAAAGAATTTAGTCCTTGAAATTCATACCTGTATTCCTATGTTGACACATTGTCCAAAAGCTCCTATAACTGAATCTTGAACTCTTTTAATTCTATAGGAGCTATTCTATAAGGTGCCCTTGAAATAGAAGTAGTACCAGATACAATCTTAATAGATAGTTCTACCTCCCTCTTGGGTGGCAAACTCGGTAACTCTTCTGGGAAAATGTCAGGAAACTCATTTACTATTGGTATATCTCGTAAGTTCAACTTCTCCCTTTTTAAATATAGTACCAAATCTAAATATGCCTCACAACCTTTTCTAAGCAGTCGTCTTGATAGGATGGCTGATATTACATTAGTCAAATGATTAGACATAATACTATGCACCACTGTTTCTGAACCATCATAATCTTTGAGCATAACTGTTTTCAACTCACAATAAACTACAGTTTGGTTTTTGGATAACAAATCCATGCACAAGATCAACTCAAATTCATAGACGAATAACTCTATCAGATCAGCTATAAACTATTTCCCATGGACCAAAATAGGGTAATCTCTATACACTTTATTCATATATACACTAAGGCCCAATGAACTAATCACACGCATACCATAGGCTAGTTGATCTAATAATAACATTATATCACACACTCTTTGGAGGCTTAGGAGGACCTTAAACCGATTGGTCTCTCCCAACTACACTATCAGTTGACTCCTCATTATCTTTACGAGGTCTTTCCATCTATAATATTTATAAAAACATAGGGACATCTATATTAGGCCAACACTAAAACCAAACCATATCACATATTACTAAACTATTATTGGTTAGAACTGCCTAACCGTGCTCTGATACCACAAAATGTAACATCTCCTATACGGAACCTACAACCATACACACATAAGGCAATTAATTTCCTATACATACATTCACGACATGCATTTCGGTTCAATGCTATACATATACACATTACAAAACTCCCCAATGCTTAACATTATCATTTAACAGTAGTAAAACATTTTTACATTTACATGGTAATCTAAAAGAAAACATACAATTTCCTTTAACCATTACATGTATAATCATATTTAACTAAAAATGCCTTCCAATAGTATTTTTTCTTCTATCTGTTGGCCTTAGTCCCTGTAGATATTCCCTGTACCTCACTCTTATGACTTGGACCTACATAGATTAACACCCATGTTAAGCTTGAAAGCTTAGTGGGGAAACACTCAATTTGGATGACCACTCATAAAATTCATCCACCAAGCACATACGTTCATGAACATCACACAAATATAAACAATGATGACATACTTAATCAAATAAATAACGCAAACATGCTTCAATATTTTTTTTCATATACCATCACTACAAGAATAAAAGCCAATCTGCGACATTTTTAAAACATTGTAGAATCTCCAAAAACGTCGTAGATAACCTTTTGTGAAGTTTTAAAAAATGTCACAAAAAACGTCACGAATTGTGGTGTAGGCAAAACCTATCTGCGACGTTTAAGGAAAACGTCGCGGTATGTATAAGCATTACGTGATGTTTATGAAAATGTCACGAAAAAATACGCCTTTCTGCGATGTTAAAATAAAACGTCGCGGAATCATTAATATTCTGGGATGTGTTTTCGCGACGTTTAAAAAACGTCGCTGAAAGAATGTTTCTGCGACATTTTGTAAACGTTGGGGAAACTTTCTTTCTAAGACGCTTTTCAACACATCGTGGAAACTAACTTTCCGCGATGATTTAATAAATGTCGTGGAATATTAACAATTCCATAAAAAATTTTAAACGTTGTGGAATCGTTAATATTCCGCGATGTTTTATTTTAACATCGCGGAAAGTCCATGAATCTGCGATGTTTTGAAACGTCGCAGAAAGAAAAAAACAT